>VZRH01003515.1:702084-791394 GCA_013397555.1 Urocynchramus pylzowi
TCCTCTCCTCTCCTCTCCTCTCCTCTCCTCCAGAGAGGTTATTTTGCAGTTCAGCTCTTGGGAGGTGCACAGGAGGAATAACGCTGGGGGAGTTCTGAAGCCAAGGGTAAAGGGGAATAAAGTAGAGAAGAGCTGGGAAGGAGCAGGACATGATGAACAAAAGCAGTGCACAGCAGCAGAGACCTGTTTGGAGTCATGGATTGGTGAATTGGGAGATAAATGCAGAGCTGTGGCAAGGCATGGAATTTATGCAGGGTGTAGGAAAAAGGAAACACGAAGCAGAATATGCAAAATTAAAATCTCACCATACAGTAAAGGAAGGAAGGAATGGAAAAAATGTGATAAAACTGCATAGGTTTATGTTGCTGGCGGGAAGCTGATATGAATTTTATATATGTTCATTGCAGCTTATTGTAAGACCTCCCCTCAAAGAGTTTTGCATTCAAGATCAAATTTAATATCATAGTGGTTTGTTTCTTTGCAAGGTATATAAAAATCTCAAAATGGTTTTGTTATCCCAAACAACTCATTAGATGCCATTCTCTGTTGTGTGTGCCATCACTTGTCTGGTGCTGGGCAGTTCCCTCACTCTGGGGTTTCTTGGTACTTTTTACACTGGTGCTAAATTTTGAAAATAATTTGTCATATTTCAGTGTTATGCATTGCCAGATTTCTTCATTATTCACCCATTATAAAATGGTAATAGCTTTACCTGATTTTATGAGGTACTTTGATACCTCTGAGTGAAAAATTCTGTGTGAAACTTGACTTCTCTTGTTATGTAAGTAGTTTACTGCCAGTTTTTTTTTTTTTTTTGTATGAGTGAAAGTTAATTATTTTTAAATCATCTCTTTTACTTGGATAGAATTGTTTGCTCTTCTTCTTGTACCTGAAGGAATAAAAAGTATTTTTAAACAGAAAATAGACCTTTACATCAATCTTCACCTACAGTACAGAACGGGTTTAAACAAACCAGCTGAGGATGGCAGTTTTTCAAGATCTGTGCTTCTCATTCTTATTTTATCACTTAACTTGCCATTAGGATAGCACATGTTCAGAAAAGCACCTAAATGATTCATTTTTTCAGTTGAATTGTAACCTTTTGCAAAATGCTTATACAATGAACGACAGTGGGCAGTAGAAAGATGACACAAGTGCCTGCTGCAGTCCTTCCTAGACATACAGAAACTTGAGCATTTCCCATGGTGGTTTTGATCTGGTCAGAGCTGGGTCTGCTGGTGATCAATATGTGTACGTCATAGCTTAAAAGAAAAAGGACACTCTGTAATCACAGAAATTAACTGCTAAATAATAGGTTTTGATCATTTGACACGTCCTCTGAGGTCAGTGAGAATACAGGTTTGTTTATGAGTTTTGTTAAGAAAGCTGGGAGTCTAGTTTGAATTTCTGGTGGATTTCTGGGAGGAGTAAGCAGTGAAGCTGTCAGCTGGCTTACTGCATAGGACTCGTATTTTTTTGGAGCAAGGGTGAGCCTGTCCTGATGTAGGTTCTGAACACCTTGTGTCAGGGATGTATCCTCTCCAGTGTTTTGGTCTTTGTGCAGGAGAGCTCTTGGTGCATTGTCTTGTCTTGTTAGCAGAAATAACTTTTACTAAATTCTCACTGGGGTTTACTCCATTTCTTTAAATGTATCCCTAATTTTCTGCTTTAGGAGTTCCAAACACAATTTTGGATGAGAAGTATGCTGAAATGACAGTGGTTTGGAGTTTTTTTCTACAATTTTAATTTCAACCAAAAGTGGGAATGTTTCTGAAAAAACCTTCAGTTCTTGCATGACAACCCATTTCTGAGAAATGTATAACATCCAAAATTTTCGGTAGCTAAAATACTTGCATTTCCATTCAGATCTGTAGCTTGGGACAGGACTCTTGTTTTCCCTGAGCTGACAATGTTGTTGCTCACTGCATGAGTTTCCTAATTTATTTGACCATCACTATCTGGTCCCTAAAGCATCACAATAAATCCCCAACACATCTGCTGAAGGGGCAAATAACAACCTTAGGGCTTCTGGCTAGTCACTCCAGTGACAGGGTGAGGTCACACTTGCAGGCAGTAACTTTTGAAGGAGACCACGGTGTGACAGATAAATATGTTGTGTTATATGCAGATAATGTTTAACTACAGAATTTTTTTTGTCTTTTGCTAGAAGGCATTGACTCAAAAAAACTTGTGATTCAGGTGCTTGGGAAGGAAAGACATTGCTTGCCATAGCAACCTTAACATTGCCTTACAGTATGTGTGTCAGTTGTGCTAGGGCTAATTTATCATGTAAAGTGTATGCTATGTATGTCACATTTTACTGTCTGTTCATTTGTTTTGATAATCAAGATCTTGACAGATTTGTTCCACGTGGTAGGATTTATAGTAAGGATTTTCTTATCACTGAATTAAGTTGATACATATAATCCTAGTGTCCTGCACAAGAACTGAATAGAAATGAAACATATTCAGACGAGATGCAAAGGTCTTGCAAAAAAAGGACTCACCCTTTCCCAATCAGTTATTCTTCTCATTTTTTCCCCTTTTTTTTCTTTATTTTCCCATGATTTGTTTCCCATCTTTGCAGGAGGAATAATAGAGAAGAGAATAGACATTGACTTTGAGAAGGTTAAATATTTCCTCTTCTATTAAAAGACCTTTCTGTTTTACAAGATGCAAAGTTTATTTCTGTAAAAAACATAAGTGAGTTTTGGAAATATACTGCTTTTACCTCCAGTGAGGAAGGGTGCTAAGCAGCTCTTCTTCAGAGCACAGTGATGGTTTTTATCCGCTTCAGTCTTGGCAAAATGAATGAGACCATTGCCTCTACAATTCTGGCTTCCCATCCAAAGGTTTCTTTTAAGTGATCTTGGTGTTTGTATTGTTTCATATGTTTTTATGCTAAATACAAATTAAGTGCTTCACTGTAATTTGCATCATTCTTTGACTGTAATGTGATTGAATTCTATTCCTCCACTTTATAGTGTCATTTGGCTATTTTAGCAAGCTATGTTCAAAAAGACTTTTAATGCCCCTGTCCAGAGGGCTCAGCTGATCCAGGAGTCTTGGCAAGCTGCTGGAAGTAAGGCTGAAGCACAGCACAGAGGTGGCTGCAGCTGAGCAGAGGCTGGGTGGCAGTGGTGGCCCTGTGGCCAGGCAGCAAGGGCTGGGCAGGCACCCACCCCTGCAATCCGCTGATGTGTGACAAATCTCCCCTCTGAAGCTGACAAGATCTTCATTTTGGCTTTTTATTCCAGGAAAAAGGAGAGGGGTTCAGACTAAGGGTCTGAAATTTCATTCAGAGATAAAGCAGGATTTGCTATGCTAATTTCTTTTCCACAGGACATCAAAATAGAAGAAAAAGAGGCATCGTTAATCGGATTTCATTTGTCTCCATGTGTGTAGGTCTGCAAGAGTTTTTTTATTTTTTCTACATTTTTCTTCCTACCTCCTTATAACTGAGTTCAGACCTGACATTTCTGTTTCTTGATGGGTAAGAGTTGCAGGGATCTGGGGTTTGGCAGGGCACACTGGCAAGGCTGAGCTCGGGTGTGCTGTGAGGGCTCAGGGCACCCTGACATGGGTGGGGTGGCTGGCACGGGGCTGGGACCAGGCTTGTGCCCAGGCAGCCTGCTGGATCAGCATCCAGCAGAAAGACCCTGCACCTCCCTGACAGCTGCCACAGTAACCAAACACCAGCAATTTTCAGGGAAAGACACATCTAATAACATTAATTTTCTTCTAGAGCAGCCGGTAAGGTAACTAAAGCCAGCTTGATTGGGCTTTGCTGGGACATTTAGCTAATGATCTTCCAGAAAGCAGGTGCACTGGCAGTGATTTTAAACTTTAGAAAGCCCAAACAGTGTACAAATAAACCTTTGATGCTGTGGGGATTTTCAAGAAGAGGAAGCTGCATTCATTTTAAATCATTACAAAGCATCTGCTGACGACAACAGAATTAATGGGACTTTTACCATGGTTGGTTAGTGACTGTCAACAGACTGAGCTGACTGTAGTTCACATTGTTATTTTAAATCAAACTAGCCAGTCTAAACCAAACTCAGCTAGTCTGACTAGCTGACAGACATGGGAGTAGTGTGGGCAGTTCCTCCTGCAGCACTGTATGGTGTCCTCCTGCATCCATCATTCTATCGAGTGTGTGCTGGAAGCCAGGTTTGAGGTTCAATCACATTCACCACTAATACTCTCTTTAGGGTGATGAAGTCATGATTAGTTACATACAGGCATCCAACTCCCCTCTGTCTAACTACTTCTTTAGAGACATAGGTCATATCTGTGTTACAAAATTGTTTTTTACTATAGTAATGTTAACTTCTGACAGTTATATTACAACATCTTTATACTTTGGTGGAGGAGAAAAGCAGCTGTTTTTATGGCCTGATTCAATACAGTTCTCCTTTTCAGCTTCAATACCATGAAAATCCATTCAAGGCCATGAAAACTTCCCTAATCCTGGTGTGTTTTTCTAGAGCACAGTAGGCCATTTGTATGGGGTAAGACAGAATTATCTATTTTATTGCTGTGTCCCTCGACAGTTTTTCCAGATTGCCACTTGTATGAACTTTGAAAGCGAATGGTGGTGTGTCCATATTGGTAAATGTGTCTCTGCACTGGTTGTGCCATGTTCATGACAAACTGTTCTTCTCAGCATCTTCGCTTTTGAAATATTCGGGTGTACCAAAACTGCTCTTGTAGATTTATTGAACTAATGGCACTTACACTCAAAGGGCCTTTTAGCAAGGGACTTTCTCAAGTCATGAGTAATTTTTCATTTTGTACTTCTGTACTGATTAGCAGTATGAAACTTAAACCTTTTAATTGAGAAACCACACAAGACATGTTAATTAATTTGAGTGCTGGAGACTGCAAGGGTGGCCTCAGCAGAACTTGGGTGGGTGTAACAGCCCTCCATAGCACATTCTTTGAAAAGCTCTATAAAGTCTTAAAATTTTTATTGAATTGATGCCCTTGCAAGACTGGTGTTACTTATTTTATAAGAATGTAAAAAGCAAGAGCTTTTCTAATGATACAGGTGTCAGAGGAAAGAACAGAGCCAAGGAGTTCCTCACCACTGCTCTTGTCCTCTGAACCAGTCCCTGCAGCTTCAGCCCTTGAATTAAGTTTGTATTGTGAGTTCAGTTTCTCATTGAGGCTTTTCATTGATATTTGCTGTTGTTTGATCTGGGCCTGAACTTGGCATATCTCAGTTCCAAATGGTCTTTATTTCCCGCACAAGTACAAAAAACCCCAGACAATCTTAAGCTGTTGGGGAAAATCCTTTATATATATATATATATTTTGAAACAGATGTAGCTTGAAAAGCTTTGAAACTGATCAGGACAATAATAAAATGTACTTTTATAGAAGTGTTTGAAGTTCAAAGTGATGTGATCATTAATGCTGTTGGACTTTTATGTTGTATTAGCAGCTAACATTAGTAAGGAACTTTCAGTTAAAGAGATTTCTAGCTTTTTGTGCAAGAACTGGTAAATTTGAAGCTTTAGAATTAAATTAGTAAAGGATCCTGTTGCCAATATTAGATTTTCGAAGAAAATAATAAACACAGGCGAGCTATCAGCAAGGAGATGCATGGAGGGAAATCTCAAAGCTGCTATATATCTCATAGCTCCCAGGAATTGGTGAATTGTGGGCTTCCTAGGCAGGTAGATGACTAGTGAACAGTTACCTGTTGTAAAGTTGTCTTTCTGAACTCTTTTCTGCTTTTTGCTTCCTTTGAGGTAATGCATTCCACTGTCAAATTTCTTGGAAAAAAAATTCCAGGCTTTCTTTTGCTGTTTTAAATGTATCATCTTATTATTTCATTGTGTAATGTGAGAAGTAATGTGTTCTGTATCAGGAGAATACATATAAAGATGGAAGATGCAGGGAAAGTGAACTATTGTCTGTATTTCTCATTTGTGCTTCATAGCTCTTCAGTTTTCTCTAAATGATTTAGAGATGGAAAGAGCAGGACTGCTGGCTATATGGATAAAATATAGATATCTCTGGTGTTTGTGCAGTTTCAATAGTTCCTGCTCCATTGTTAGTCTTTTCCTCAGGCAATTCGAGGAAACTATCCACAACTCCAAACCTATTTTCTGAGTAGATATAATTACTTTAGAGACCATGACTGAATATTTTAGCACTGTTTCCTAAGTGCATTATTTAATGTTTATTGACATGGGACTTCACATCTAAATTCATCTATAATCAGAGCTTTTTCCCCAGAACTTTAGGTTTGGCTATCCTGATTAATCCTTGTTTCCTTTAAATCGTTTCAATCACTTATTGATGAGTAATTCTACTTTGTGTACTCCACAGTGTTAAAACTCTCCTGTGCAGTTAAGAGCCATCAGCCTGGTTTCACATGATCATATGGTTTAAAAAACATGAAGTTGTGTGAGATGGTTTCCTTATAACTAATTGATGAGATAGAGAAAGTCAAGAGAAAGTCAAGGTCCTTCTAGGAGATGTTAACCACATCCTGACATCAACCTTTATGTATTCCTAAGGCCTTAAAATTCAGTATTAGGCATCATTTGGTTTTCTGCAACAGTTCCCTAATTATTATGGCACCACTTTAAGGGTGATAAGGAAGCTACTCAGAGTAAAAACCATGGGGAAAAAATATTCTGGATGAGAAAGAAAAGAGACAAAAAGTTTCTGAGCAGTCTGAAGTTTGGCTAGTAGACGTGGTTAAGGAATTGTACTTTCCCCAAAGAATGCTAGCCAGCTCATTCACATTATATTGATAGATAAATGGGTTAAAACAGGGGGGTTATTTTCTTTTTTTCCTGTATAGAACAAAAAGAACAAGTAGAACTTGTATTGTAAGCAATCGTGGCAGAGAGGATTCCTCATGTGCTTGCTTTCCACTTCCCTGTAGACAGGTATTTGCATTTTTGACAAGGAATCCCATAAATCTCATAGGATCCCATAGTTCCCATGTAAATTTAATCATGGATGGGAAAAACAATCAATAGATATCAATAGACTGGACTTGTGTATGATGTTATGGGTGCTCCCTGCCTTCCAGGAAGCATTTGAGCCCAATGGAAAATTCCACTTATGGAGCCCATTTGATTTACAGTCAGGCAGGCCTAAATAGTCTTCAAAGAAATTACAGTCCTCCTGGGAAATACAGAACATAGGAATTCCATGTCCTGCCTCTTCTCTTGCCACCTTTATTTTTGCTGTGACTTTGACCAGTGCATGAAATCTTGCTAGCTGTGGTAAAGGATATGAGATTAAACAATTGTCTTTCCTAAATTAATGTTCCAGAGAATATTGCATTTTGTCACAGATACAAATTCTTAGTTTTTATGTTCATGCATTTTCAAGTATGGTCTGCTGACTGAGAAAACATACAGCGTTTTTACTTTGAGTAAGACTTTCATGTATCTTGTAGGGATTGTGGTAAGATTTTCTAGTATATTGTATTTGCAAAAATCCATTTTATTGAAGCCTAAGCCCATTTCAATGGCTTTGTACTTCCATAGTTTGCACCTTCATTTATCCTACTGGTTCATTTATACATTATGTTGTTTTAGAGTTCAAACGGGCTAGCTTATATGCAAATTCTGAGTCTTTGGGTTATATTTACTCAACTTTTTTAAATTTTTCTCTGCAGTCATAATTCTGGAAGTTTCCTTGTTTTTCTAATATGCAAACTGTCTGATGCATAAGATCACCTGATTCCAGCAGCTGAGGCTTCATTAAAAGCATGAAATATCCCAATGGACTAAAAGATCTACACAGACTGAGGTTAAACTTTATGAGTTCAGGCCTTTGTTCAGAACAGTGGGGATATGCAAAAGCTTTCTCCAGCTCCATTTTTCTTATGATACTTTTGTTTTACAGCTATGCAGCCCTTAGAATATAAATTGCATTTCCATCTGTTCTGTGAGCGAGATTTCTGGGAATTCCTCAAAATTTATATCGTAAATGCTGTGGGGTTGGTACATCAGGAGGAGAGCGTGAATTCAAGGGCTTGCAAAGAGAACTTGGAATTCCACATATACTTCACTGGGTTTCACCACCAAACTGAGTTTGGACCAACAGCTTCACTATCCTTACTTAAAATGAATTTTATATTTTATTATGTGTCTTTCAGTGTGTGATAAAGAAGATATAAAGGAGTGAGTGGTCTTTAAATTTTTTTTTGTCTTGAATTTTTTGCAATGATAAATTTTCAAGCAAGGGTGCTTATTATTAGACATTGCTGTACCTCAATGAGGTAACTATATACCAAATATAAGTCATCTCCTAAATACTTAAATTAATTAGGGGACCTAAACAAGGGCACGTTGTTTGAAAATGTTAACAATTTTTGTTGTAACTCTCTTAAAATTAAGCTCCATCTGTTTGCATTATTGGTTGCTGGTTTGACTGTAAATTATGATTTTAGTTTTTATGGTAAGATTTAATTGTAGGCAATGATCATAGAGAACTCCAAAATTAAGAAAAGCATTGAATTATTGAAATATCTATTAATTACCTATAAAATAAGAGTGACCTGATTATGTTTTTGTACTTTTCTGGTCCCTTTAGCTACAAAAAGTTGGAAGGCAATAAAGATGAGGAAGAGGGAAAGAAAGAAACTGCTTTCTTACCAATATCAAATTCTTGACATAACTTGGCCAAAGCACATCACATATTTCTTTTTAGTTAATAGTTCCAGCAAGTTTTGCCTTGAATGTTGTCATATGCTGAACAAAGTTTTGTATTTTGAGCACATGTATGATCAAAGTTGCATATTTAGATGGAGCTCAGGAACCTGGAAGTACAGCTTTCCTTCTCTAATGAATCTATTCAGCCCTTCAGACTGTGCCCATTAGTGGTTGCAGAAGCAGAAGACAGAACCTTTTTACTCTGTATGAGCAGAGGGCAGGCACTTGATAAATTAATAGCCAAGCTTATGTTGCCTCTAGAGTAGTAAACAAAAGAACCAGAAGAAGAACAAAGTGAAATAGACACTGTAAGGGGAAACTGCTGAAAGTTTAGCTGTAGCTTTCCTTTGCTTATTTTGTCTATTGGTTGTTGTTGTTGTTGTTGTTTCTTGTATATAACTAGAATCCTGTAATAACATGTCCTTTTTTCCCTGATATTTTAAGAACTAATTTTAAGAAACTATCAAAAATATACCAGGGTAAATAATGTTTCCTTTCAAGAATGTAGTTTAGCTTTCAAACTGTGTATGAGGAAGAAGTTGTGTCAGTGGAAGAAGAGAACACTTTCATCGAAAGATGGCATGGTTGTCCTTGCATGACTGTTGTCTTGTTCATTGATCTGACTTTCTTAAGTTCAAAATTTACACATCTGAGAATCTTTCTGCACCTTACAATGCAGAAACCTTCAAAGATTGAGTTGATGTTTGCTGCATGGGTTTAAACCTCTCAGCATGAGCAGCATTTCATGTGAGTGTGGAGGAGTAGAACAGAGGCTGATTCTTTCTAACAATGATGAACTGGCCTCCATGGTTCATCTTTGAAATCCTTGGGCTTTGGAGGAAATTCGTAACCAAACCTGCCTGCTCAGGTTCTTCCACCAAATGAACATCAATCTTACTGCTCTGTTTCAGAACACTGCTGGAAGCTGGTATGTGAAGAGCTTGCTCTGTTAATGGTCATTATTTGATTCTTCCACACATTTATTAAAGGAGATGAAATTTAATCAAGATTTAGTCTGAACCAATTTGTAATTTACCTAGAGGTTCTAGCAAACTTTACTACTATGCAGAGTTTGCAGCAATGGCTCAGTTTTTCCTGTACGTTTCTCTGCTTGGCTCTCATCCTGTCTATTAGGTAAAATTAGGGCCCAGAAAATCGGATTATTATATCCCAAGGGGCTGAACTGATAAGCAGCACATGATTGTTGATCTGCTTGCTACCCAGTGTTGCTGGTGTTTGAGGTGCTGTTAGATGCAAAGCCAATTTCTTATCAATTAGTGCTCATTACAATAATTTCCTGCTATTGATTTTAAATATTTAACAAAGCACTTTTAGGAAACTGCATCCCAAAAAAATAGTAGCTGTACATGATTTCTTAGTAAATGCAACTCTTTAGGGCCCAATGTTAATCTTAACTAACTGGTTTCATTGGTTTCAAAGTAATTATTTCTGCTTTGGATCTCACCTGCTACCCTTTCCAGATTAAAGATGTTTTGAAATAAGCACTTGATATAGTTCCTTATGAGTAAAGTTGCTGAGAAAGTAAAGATAAAAAAGGAGCAACTTTCGCTTTTTCTATCTTGTTTTGTTATGGCTTGGGCTTTTTATCTTTCATAACTACCATTGGATTACATGATGTACAATACAGGAATTAATGTCAACCTTGAATTAAGTGCTATTTCCATTTACCTTAATATTTAACATGTGGTTTTAGTTTAATTTTAAATGCATCTTTTCCTTTATACACACATTGAGAATTGTGGCACTATTAAAATCTAATTTACAAATGGTAAAATTGTATATAATGACATGTTAAAATAATAGCTTTGATACCTGAGAGTCTGAGAAGGTGTATCTGTTGAATTTCTGAGAAATTTGGCCTATAATTACGATTAATCTGTTATACATGCAAGAAAGAGACTTGAATGTGAGATTATTTAATACACACTAAAATGTGTAAAAAGCACCAGGTCAGGCACAACTGCATTTCCACCTATCCTAAATATGCACGATGAATTGTAATGGAATTATGCCTTTTATGAGTACAGTGGAATTTTGGCTAAATTTGGCAGTGTCAGAGTTGGAGCTATCAGTATAGCTATCTGGGTTAATTTTCTTTCCTGACTTCTTTAGTTTAAATTTTTAGCAACATCAGCTCAGGTTTCACAAGCACTCTCCAAAAATGCTTACAAATATTTTAAATGTATTCTGTGATCCCTGTTGCACAAGGTGGGGACCTAACATAAGACTTGGCTTGTGCTTTTCCCACCTCCATTAATGAATTAGTCTCACAATTACTGTAAAAATTGAGACAAGTGTGGGTGAAATGCATGCAGCTTAGTCTCTCTAACCTTAATAAACAGAGTTGGTATTGACACTAGTGAATTTTGTTTAACCACAGTACATTTGCTTCTTAATTAGTGAATATTCATCTGTCATCAGCGGCAGCTATGACACCCCTCCCTGCTAACGCGTTCTGTCATAAATAATCAATGAGACGCTATTAATATTCATGAGTGGGAATCTGTGTAGTCATGTGCACTGATGCGGAGGCAGGGGGAGTGTTGCCATGAACTGAGTCGAAACTCCGCGTGTGTGTACGTGAGTGTAGGATAGTTCGGGGACGGGAGGAAGAGCATGCTGCTGCGCCCTGCCCTGCCTGGTGCTTCCAGCTGGCACTGGCGTGCCTGTGTGTCGGGCTGGAGTGACTGATGAAAAGCAGCAGACAAGTCTGGAGGGTGATTCCCCGTCACTGCGTTCGCCTTTCAGTGCTGGGGAAATTAGGGGCTTTGCTCTCGTGCTGCTTATTAGGATGGGCTGCAATCTGTGCACTTTTCAGAAGAGAGAGGAACACTACAAACTGCTCTATGAAGTTTCACAGGTGAGTGCAGAGGATATTACCAGCATCTCCAGAGTAAAAATGTGTGTGCTTCTTTACAGACGGTAAGTAGAGATGCTTTTGTTTGGCTTTGCCTTTTTCCTTTCCTTTGCAAAATCGCTAGTGAAATTGTTTGGGGGGAGATTGGTAATTATTAGTATTTTGGGTGCCTGTTGTTTTCTGCTCGTATGCCACTCCCCCTTCAGATGACTTCCTGTGGGATTCTTTTAACATTTTTGTGCATCTTCTGCCAAGATGTCAGTCATATAGCAGCACTGTCATTGAACCGTATCGGTGGTGTTTTCAGGGAGCCCTTGGCTTGGGTAATAAGACTGATTTCAGATAAATTGCACTGCTGCCTCTGGAAGTCTTGGGTCTGTGATCTCAGGTATTTTTAAGTTAAGGAACAAAAAGTTTTTATGGCATGTCTGTGCTGGCTGAGAAGTGTGTTAAATTTTCAGATTAATTAATTAAAATTGAAATAATTCTGAAACATGTTGTCACCTTTAAACAGGTACTGAGTACAACAGGGTTCCATGGGTGAGATGTGCTGCTTGTTCATTCATTGTGTGTGTGTGTTATTTCTGTATACTACTAGACAAAGATCATAATCCCATTTAGGTATTTTGGTGTCTCTGTCAGCATCCTAACAGGGTAGTGCAGAGCACAGTAGCAGTCTGCTGCTGCTCTGCTCCCAGCTCCCTCAGAATAAGATGAGAAAAGACGAAACAAGTACTTCCCCATAACAGCCCATAATTTTTGCTCAGATCCTATTGAATCAGTGTTTGATTTGCAGCTTTTTGTTTGTTTTTTTTCCTCTTGGCATAGAAGACTCACGCATACTAAAGTTTAGTGCCTTTCAGCATCTGTTCTCTCCCTCTCTATAATTTGTTCTGGCTTTGACACATTGCCATTGATAGAGGCTGAGCACTGGCAGTTTTGGACTGCACTGCTGCTGACAGGCAGTGCAGGGGAGGAAAAACAGCTTAGAATGTTGGTGGTCTATTGGCAGAGCAGCAGCTAAGTGCCCAGTGCCCACTGGTTCCCTCTGAGTTCCTCCTGACGTGATTCATTTCACAGTGGGCTAATTACAAAGTGGATTCTCTACACATGAAGCAGCCTCCTCAGTTGTGGTGTTAATGCACATTTTCATGGTAATGTGATCAGAGCCTCATTAGCCAGTTTCCAGAATGATCCTCTGCATTAATTAAATATAAAAATGACTCTTTTTATCACCATAGAGAGGAAGAAGAAGATTAACATTGTTAATTACTACTGGGGGCCATACCTCTGCATCATTTTTCACCACAGAACCAGCAAGTGTATTCAATCCTAGAAGAGTGTCCTTTTGCAGGTAGCATGCCCATTGCCTTGCCTGATGAAGATGGTCTCTAGGTGGAACACTTCCCTTTAGTTCAATATTTAGTCGTAATCCCATCATCATTTTTTCTTGCAGCAATAGCACAAGGAAAAGCATAGCAGCAGCACATTTCCCACTCTTCCCTTTCCCTCTCCCCAGCTCTGGATTGCCAAACTGATCTGAAAGTGTAAAATGGAGTAGAGTAGGTCAATGTCTGCATTTCTGTGCCAGGGAATAAGAAATGCATGTTCTGCTGTGAAAGGAATCAGACATTTCTTAAAGGGCTGCATGTGTGTATGGGAAAAAGACTGTGTCTGGTTTAGAGTAAATGCATTTTCAAAATATTCCTTGCAGTAGTGTTGTAAGGTGGGGTTTTTAAGAGATTCGAGGGAAATTCTTCCCTCTATCTGTTATCTTCTCTGCTATTGAGTCAGAGTGTCTGTGGATGTGAGCAGCCAAGGTGCAAAATTAACTAATGCTTTCACTTTTTACCCTGGTGCTTGCCAGATAAAGTGTTATCCCTAGGAGGATCTCAGGGAGGTTCCTTGGGGAGTTGAAATGCAGTGAGCCTGGTGCTGCATCTTGTGCTGTTAGGGAAATGTCACTGATAAGGTGCAGAAGGAGAGCAGAGAAATGAGTTAGTGTGCTTGCTGCCAGATCCTGTGTTCATCTGTAAACTCATCCCTATCTTTGTTTCAGTGTGTGCAGGTCAGAGCCCAAAGGATACTGAGCATATTTTTAACCAGGTGCTGCAGGAGAGATCAGGTAGTGTCTCACACCATAACTGCTTCTTGTACCATTCTGATTTGCTGCTGGGAGGGGGGAGCAGCAGTAGAATATGATAAATTAAATTAAGCCAAGGCATTACTACTTGATTTGCAAATCCCTTTTTAACTCTCCAGTCCTGTAATTCCTATACCACAGGCTTGGCTCTTTCATCTACATGATTTCTGGAGAGCTTGGGACAAGTTAGCATGTCAGGGACATGAATTGACTGAGGATGAGCTGCAGCTCGCTAGCATATGGGGATCAGATAGATTAATTTATATTCATATAAAGAAGCAATCCTAGCCTCATCTGCCACCTTTCCCATGCTAGGCTACCTGATACTGTGGGTGGTCTGTGCACTCATATACTTAAAAATATAGTAAACAAAGGAAAGCATGTTTGCAGAGGAAAACCGTGCAAATGCTTGCAGTGGGGCAGGTTTTCTGTGACTGTTTTTAGTGAGGTCAGATTCAGCAGCACAGGAATTTTTGTTACAGAGCTGCTGGAAAATGGAGGCATCATTAAAATAGGTATAATTTCTCACTCTTCCCCCCATTCCTTCACTCCAGACTTGTCTTTTGCTGTTCAAAAGGTAGCTGTTCAGACACCATGGGGGCCATCTCCAAAAGCATTATTTGCTTGTGTGATGGATATGTTTATTTAGATAACTGTGTTTTGAGTGTGCAGATTGGGATCAAAATAAAAAGTCAAATAGTCATATTTTAAGAATGAAAGCTTTTGAGATACCACTATGCATTGGTGAAGGACCCTCATGCTTCTGAGTGCCTCTTCACCAGTCCTCAGCATGGCTCAGGTTTATTTCTTGGCTTCACTGGGGGAAAGTATCAGGCATACTACCCCCCTCAACTCCTCTTCTCCATATGCCTACCAGTGCAGAAAAGAAAGATGTCTCAATTTGAAATTTATGGCCCTACGTGCTACTTTGTGGACCACTTTAATATTATTTCCTGTGTGCTGTATAAGCAGGATTGAGCTAATGAGTGTGCATCCAGGAAGTCTACGTCAAGTCTCTTCGAGAGGGTGGGATCTGGTACATGCTCATGTCCATTAAGAGCAGATCTCTGCCATACTCAGCTGATTTTTTCTTCCACTGCAGGGGTTAAAGATACGAGTTAAAGTCATTTGTTAGCAGCATGGTGAGGATTCTTCCCATTTAGCAGAAAGGATAAGAGAAATATGGCTAGGATTGAAGGGAATCAGCAGTAGTCTTCAATAGCCTTGTTTGAGACTCAAGAAAATGTAGGTTTTCTTCAGAATATTGTGGCTGTCATAAAACCATTTCTGTTTGCTTGAATTTTTGTGCTTTGTTTTCAAAATGTGGAGTTAACCCAGAGAAAAAGAAGGGAAAACTGGAGAGAGACACTGCTTTTAGAAACATTGCTTTTAGAAGTAAACCAAAGAATGGTGTGAACCTCTTTTTGAGTTACATATTAAGAAGCAGATCTAGCTCAGTGAGCATAGAATTGAAAGGGAGAAAGGAGAAAAGACAGAAGGGAAAAGAGAGGCTATGTCAGATGGCTAACAAAGTCAGTGGTGGAGCTGGGATTAAAACTGGAAGGTTGCACATTTATGTTTTATATTTGACCTGGGATAATAGCAGAGCTTGCTCACAGCATTTTTAAATCCTCTGAAGACTGATTATGCTGTTTGCTTCTCATGTTGGTTTCCATAATTACCATAAAGCTCAAATTTTTACCAGTTTAGAGTTCTGAATTTATGTTCATTTTGATATCCCTTGAGCTACTTGAAGTACTAAGTTCTAGTGGTGCATCTCTTCAAACTCAAAGCTGCTCACAAGAGAGACATCAAGCCTGCCCACTGAAAAAGCAGACACATCTCTGCAAGTTTCAGGAGATGCTGCTTGCAGCTGGCATTGGGATATGGAAGACTGAGAGCCAAGCAGTGTTCCTTAGCACTGGGACCTGCCTTCTCTGGTCTGGATGACGTTTGAGTTTGTTCCAAAGGTGAATTGAGTAGCTGGGTGATGCAATACTGATGTTCCCCCTTCAGCCACTAATATTCTCTTTGGGTACTTAGGCCATGTGAGGTATTCACATGACAACTCCTCAATGTGGGGGTTGCCATTAGCTCTCATTCTTTTCTGTGGATACCTGCCACAACTTTTGTATAACTTTGTTTGCTGTATATCAATGCCACCTCCAAATGCTCCCTCTGAATTTCACCAGCTATGGGAAAGTACTAGCTTGTGTTGCATCAGCACAAACACATTTTTGGTTTATAACTAAGCTCTCATTTTATGAGAAATTCTGTAGCAGCACACTTCTACCTCTGGAGAATATGAAAGAAAAAAAATCTGAATTTAATTGTCTGGAAATTAGCTGAATTATCTGAGTTTAATTAAATCAGTACCAAAATTAGATCTGGTTTGATCTTATTGCATTTCCTTTATTTTTCTTCTTGCTCCTCTAAATTATTTAAACAAACAAGTGATAACCCCCTGGTTCTTATTTTTTTCTAAGTAGCTCTTCTGAATGCTCATTTATCTATTTGAAAAGTTCAAAAATGAAAGTCAACAAACTTGCAGGAGTACTGTTTAACTGAACACTTTTAGTGATCTGCTTTATCTAATTCCCCTCAAAAATGCACTGTCTCATATTAGTAACATATGATTAAAATGTAATCAAGTAAAGCTTGTGATACAATTCTAGCCGTGTCCTAAAAATTTTCTTGGCATTTCTTTAAAGAACCTCTGCTGAATTGAAAAGACTGAAAAACGAGTTCAGAAACTTGACTTCTCTTATAGATAAGAGGATGTCTTTGTGGTTAGCAGGCATAGATTTCCTGGTTCTTCTGTTTCCTTGATTATTTACTTCACACCAATAATTAAGCAGCATGAAACAATAGAAATTAAATCACAGAAATAAACCCATTGCCATAATGTTTCTGAAGGCTCGGGAAGAGACAGCAGTGTCATGACATTGTTAACAACTTGTTCCTGGCAGAGGAGCTCTGTTTCCCTCAGTGGATACTGTGCCACAGATCCAGGGAACCTTGTCTGCCAGCATAGCTGTCCCCAGAGCCCTGGGCACCCACTCCTCAGCTCTGGGCTCCGAGTCACCACAATTCCTTAAAAGAGAAGAGGCATCTTTTAGGTCACCTCTTGTCTGACTTTAGGCTCTTACCACAGAGCTGTTGGGGTGTGAAGGCTCCCTGAGGAATCCTTGAGGATTGGGATTTTGGTCTGGGAACACACAGGCTGCTTGAAGTGGCCAGCTCTGGCTGTCTGGTTGGATAGTGGCTGTAGAGAAGGCATCCATGCATACAACTACACATGTAAGGAGGTTGTCATCTGGTTCTCTAAAAATCTAAACCTGTTAGCAGGAGTTTTTTTGATTATTCTTTTGAACATGACACCTGAATTACATGCCAAGTACCTAAGTATTATTTTTGATCTCAAACCAAGAAGGGATAAAACACTTTTTTTCCTGGTAAAATCCAGGAAACTCTGAAGTGTTACCACTGACTTCTTTGGGGCCAGGCTTTCATTTTCCATCCTTGTTTACTGTCTTGTAAAAGGCATGTAGTTCCTGTGCATACCTCAAGAGGAAAGATAAAGAAGGAGTCATCCTGAGATAAGAAAGCAGACAATAGTATGTGAGATAAGAATTCAGGGGATGGGTACAACACAGGCACCTATAAAAAGCCATACTGAGATTATATCTGTAATCTGCAGGGCTGTTCTGTGATTCTACGATTCTTCATGCAATGCCACGAAAATTTTAAAAAAGAACTGGTTCAGGTACTGAATAGCATGATTTTCTCTCTCATTTTACTTTTGTTCCTTGCATCTTGAATTTGACAATGGCGATTGAGGATTCTTCTAAAGATCAGATTTTTATACATTTTTACAGAGGCATCCCTTCTTCAGGCTTGCTTCCTGATGTGATTTGGTGTGGATATAATCCTTAGGCCTACAGCAAAATGAATCTTTATGTGAGTTCTATACATCAGTGATGTGATGAAGCCAGTCTTGCTACCTTGAGCATTCTGTCAAAAAAAGAAGCATATTTTGGAGTTTCAGTATTTTTGTTTTGTTGCTCATTGAAGAGGAAGGGCATTAAAATGTCAGCCAAACACTCCAGCATGTATGTGGGGTAGATTGTTTCACCAGTTTTCTCTCAGGATCTGAGAGTTTAATGGAGATGTATATAGCAGGGCTTGGTGGTAATTAGCAGTTTTCCACCCCTAGGGATTTGTTGAGGTCTTATAAAAATATTTTTTTTTAAAATACTGAAAAAATCTTGCATCTTTGGCTTTAAGACTATTTAGCTTCAGATTATGTTCGACCTGTTATTTTAAATATCATGAGCTTTTGGTAAGTGTATTTGCTTTTCTGTCGACCCTGTAACTTTGAACCCACTGGCTAATTTCAATCACAAAGGCTTTTCTCATCTTTTAGCTTAATGCAAAGTAGTTTGATGATACTCCTAAGTAGATTTCTTTTTCAAGTGCAGGAAGATTTCCAAGTTTGCTAACATCACCTCAAAATATCAAGACATGAAAGAATTTAAGAATTTCTATGCTGATTACTCTTGAAACACTTCCTTTGTGGCTACAGTGAAGATAGTTACTTTTTTTTTTCCTGTGTAACAAGCTTGTATTTTGTTTTACTTTGCTCAATAACTGTAACAAAAATGAGTCTGTTAAGAGAGGATATTAAATCAGCTCCTGTTCAAAGGTTATCTATAATATTATATCAAATAGTGGGTCAGAAAGAGAATTTTAAAAATACTTGTATGCCATTTCTAGGACTGGACCTAGAAATGGAATTACAGCATCTTTATATAATGCACTGCAAAGTCTCTTCTATAAGTGTTTGCATTTTAGTTTAAAATACATATGTGGAGAGGCAGAGTACAGGGTGGCTATTTGGCCATTTCTGTATAATAGGATGATGTAGACTTCCATGACCCTCACTGTTGTGAGTTTTTATTGCTTAACTTTTAGGGAGTTAGGACATTTTACAATTTCTTCTCTCAGGTGGAAAAAATAATACATTATTTTCTTCTCCAGTATGAAGGTTGGGGGTTTTGTTTGTTTGTTTATATGTTTAACTGAAAAAAAAAAAAAAAAAAAAAAACCCTGATAATCAGCAAAGGGCAGCAAGACAAAAATTATTTTTTTTTTTTAATTGTGTTCTGATTTTTTAAGGTAATGGTTATTCTCCAGAGGTTTTGGCCGTGACATTTGACCTCTGAAACAACATAAGTAAAGTGGAACAGGTAATCTTCCAAACTACCACATTACACATAGAATTCCTGTGCTTCAGGTGTACTAATGTCAGAGTTGAACCTGAGATGATTCAATCTGCAAAAAGTCTACAAGTGTCTTTGATTTGTCTAAATAAAACTTAGTTTTTGAGTTCTTCACCAAGATGGACAATTCTTTCTTTTTTGTTTCATACCTTTCAGTATTCCAGTATNNNNGAGTTGTTTGGGGCTTTTTCCTAGCTCCTGGGTCATAATGTTTTGTAAAAACTACTTTTCATTAGTAGCAGTCTCACTCACAATCATTGAGAAAAGCTTGTAAGTATCAATCAGGTTTAATAATTCAGTTCATGAAATTTTAAAGGAATTGGAATGAACTTGAAAGATAATGTTTAGTACCAGTCTTACTCTGGTTTTTTACTCTTCTGCCTGCCTAGGGTTGGCAGCATTGCTTGAGAGGTGAGGCTGAAAGGAGCCCCATGGTCGTGGCAGCAGTGCATGGCCCTGGGGAGGAGGGCATGGCTTGGCTCTGCCCTGCCAGGCTTGCCCAGAGACATCAGGGCCAGCAGGAGCCAGCCATGGCTGTTTCAGCACACCTCAGAGCCAGGACCTGCAGACTTGCCTCAGGGACTGGCCTGCTTGCAAATTCAGTCCAGCTTCTGTCTCTGTGTGCATCAAAGTGGCGAAGCTCCTGGGAAAGAGCCACCAACCTGTTGCATGTTCAGTTGCTCTGTAATGTCAGAAATATGCACTGCAGTGCCACAACCTGTGTCTGAGGACCACAGGGAGCATGGGACTGGGGGAACTTGGCTAAATCGTTATGAGGACTGAACAACTGATATAATCAGAGAAAAAGGATTCTTTTTGGTTACCTGTAATATAACAGAGCAATTGACTGAGCCATGTTATATGTTTGGTTGTATTTGTAATGTGTTTTTTGCATATCATACTGATGAATTTGCAGGGAAAGCTGCTCAGAGAACAATAATTATTCAGGTCTTTGACTTTCCCATGGCTAGAATGTAAAATATTCAGATTCCTCATGATATCTGAGGTCACAGGAACTGCCAGCTCAAAATAAATTTTAATGGAAGGAAAGGTTGATTATTAGTTAAAGTTCAGCATTTGGAATGCATTCTCAGAAGTCAAGGTTGCTAAAAGTGGGGATGACGTCTTTCATTGCAATATAGTTTTTCACTTGAATTTGTTGTGTAGTCTGCTATTACAGTTGGGAAAGACAGAGACAGTTAAGTTTATAAATGAGGAATATGGTAAGTGTGGATGGTATCTATGTTGTTTCTCACTAAGGAATATAATTCCATCAAAATCAAAATGTTTAATAAAAAATTTAGATATTTCTTCAAACACGAACTTACAGAAAAAATATAGGGAAAAAAATTCCAGAAATTCCTGGATGTTATTTATATATCATCATAATTGAATATTTAGGTTGATTAACTTTTGAAACATATTCAGTAGTTTGTGAAACAGTGTGTTATTTCATGTATTATGAAATTTGGAAGCCAAAAGTGAGTTTTCAAGTTTTCCTTTATCTAAAATTGTTTTGCTCTTTCCAGAGTTAGGTGTGCTATTTGAGAAATCTCAGAACTTCTCTTAATGTGGAATTTCCATTCTCTCTGTATTTCCCATTCTGAAATATGTGACTTACTGGGGGAAACTCCTGTCTATGTGCAATTGTATTTACCAGCATAGACTTGTAGAGATTTGTTTGAAAGCAGTCTCTATCTTCTGGGAGAGGAGAGAAGCAGCAAGAACAGCTGTAGTAGCTGTAAACAGCTTCCAAAAAGACACTTGACAGAAGAAGAATTCACCATCCTATCAGCAGTGCATGTTGTGATGCCAGAGAGAAATGTTGCCCTGTTTAAGAGAATTTGCCAAAAGCTGTCTTTCTGCTTTCTGGGTATTGCACACCATTGGAAGGGTGTTTGGAGTATATTGACATATAGGACCAGCAGTGGGACTTGGAGGTCTGGCTCTAATTCCTTCTCTTGTGAGTATATTTTAAGAGGTTCTAGTTTCTCTTTTCCTGTTCTTGTAAAAAGTTCAGTATTATTTAAAGCTTAAATATTCCTGTAGAGCTCGTGGCAAATGGCTAATGAAGAAACTGAAATTAGCATTGCCTGATAATGATGATAGTGATCACAATAACCATCATAAAGTGCTAGATGGAGCCACTTAGCACTTTTTGGTAAAGTTATAACACAAGTGGATCATTGCAGTAGGGTGTAGGCCTGCCTGCATTTCCAGTGCTTCCTCAACATACAGAAAGGGTTTGATTTGGTTTGTTGGATGACTGGTTTTTCCTTCACTGTATATTAAACTTCAGTTTTGATAGGAATTTTCATTGCAATTTTCCCAGAACTACTTCACAGGCAGCTACTGGGACATGATGGTTTTTTATTCATGTATTTCGTTATAGTATGCACATCAGAGGCTTTTTAGTGTGAAGGAATTTCTAATTATTAATTTGTTGGTACTGCTTTCTTCAGACCCTAGTAGAAATAGGGGATTTTTGGTATTTTTTCATCAGTAGTAGAGTCCTGTTGTTGTCAGTTCCACATAGATACTGAATCTCCTCACTCCTATAACCACAATATATTTCATATTTCAGGTGTGAATCTTACTAAACCTTTTAAAACCTTCTTGATGAAGTAGTTTGAAGTTCTTAACATGGGAGGTCATTCCAATTTATCTCCAAATGACCTCTTTGTCCCCAGATTTATGTATTCCCCTGATTTAAAAATGTCATTTGGTCATGTTCAGAAGGAGAATGTCTTTGAAAGCCTGACTTGTAGGAATATGATGAATAGTGACAGGGAAAGGATTTTGCCCAGTGAGAAAATACCAAATCATGTAGCACTGTAGTTTCACTTACTAAATATTGTCCAGGCTCTATTGTTGAACCCTATGCTGCCAGTGTCACTTTGTCAGGATGCTTTCTGTCCTGTGACTAGTGGCTTCAAATGTACTCATCCATCTTCTTGTCCCATTACATTTCATGTGACTGATGTTCTGCACCTATTAAAATTGATGGGAAAGAACAAAGAAGAAAAATGTGCCCTTCAACTGATTATGCCTTTGAAAGAGCAAATGAGACTCTACTGCTGTTTAGAGTAAATGGAACAGTTATTTCTAGGTTTATCTATATTACTTTATTTTAATATTAGCAGTAGATCCCTTATTTTGTTTTTTTCAATATTATATTGAGAGAAGTAAGTTTGCATCAATATTTTCTCCTTTAGCTTTGTGACAATAAGTGAATAGACAAACTCTCTTAGATTTATCAACTGCCTCTGGTAATCTTGCCTGTGAGATATTGTTAGCATGCCTGAATTGCCCTCTTAGGAAAGGATGGAGGCATGTTTGACTAGCCTAGGCCTTTCCTGTGAGGAAGAACCCCTGCTTGGCCACAGTTCATGTATGCTGGGAGAACACTTTTGTGGGATGTCACAAGGTTCTGCTTTGTGGTAAGTGCTTGCTTACCTTATGTTAAGTTGTTCAGGGCAGTTAATGGTAGACTAAAAATTCAAAAGACTTTGTAGTATTGGCTTTATCTTTATTTCCTGGACAGAGATGGCTTCACAAGTGCTAGTCCAATGTTTCAGAGTTAGATGAGGGCCATTAGCCAGCTCAATGGAGAGGACAGATGTCTTCACAACTGAAGACAAACACTGAGGGAATTCAGAAGAAAAAGTTCCCAAGTGATCAGTATGTCTGATTATTTATAGAATTATGACAGCCTTCTCAGCATAGCAGCCAACAGTTCTTTCCCATTTGTGCATAGTAATGAGATTGCAATTTCTTTTTTTTCAAATTTGAATTTTGACTATGGGCATTTGCATACCCCCAAAATGCAACATAACAGGCCCCTTTAGGCTCCCTGATGTTCTTGTACAGATTTCAGCAAGTGCTGTATACAGCTCTGTTCCCTTACCTAGTGGTACTCAGGTGCATTAAAGTTTATTTCCATGCAAAGTTCAAATATGTTCTGGATTCGTATATTTCTGTGCAAAGAATTTTGGTTTCTTAGACTTTGTCTTAATGTTAATCCTTTGTTAATTCAGGCTTAGTAGGTGTTCTGTCTGAAGCTCAAAAAGTGTGTTTGGCTTGTGGGCTGGGAAATGCTTCAAAGAGCTCTGAGACTTGAAAGACTGTTTCTTGCACCATAATCTGTAATTATTTAAGATTGCAGATAGTCTTCAAGGCCTGTTGCTTCGTCCAACATTTTTCTCAGTCTGGAGATGGTGTACTGTGAAGTGGATAATACTTTTAGGTTGGGAGTGGATTCACTTGGGTTATTATAAAGACAGTTGTTCTCATCTAGAATTTGTGAAGAAGAATTTGATTTAAATAGGCTTTAAGAATCTTAATTTAATAATTTCTCTGTGAAGTCTCTTCTCTCTTTAGTTACTTACTTGACCTCCAGCTGAGAGTGGATTCATGATTTTACAATAACCTTCTTACAGATAATTAACTCCTGAAATGAGTAGAAGTTAAGCAAAAGTACAATGGACCTGTAGCCAGATCCTCCTTAGTACTCTAATCTTAGCAGGACAGCTCTACACTATTCAAAGCAATTCTCACCCTTAGAGGCACTTGAACAAGTAACCCCACGGGAATAAATTTTATATTGCCTCTCTTTTACTCTGTGCTAAAATGACTTATGGAAAAGGGACTGTGGAAGAATGCAACCTGTATGTTATTTAGGGCAAAAGTATGCATCAGGTAGCTGGTGCTTTGAAATTTGCACCCCTGTAACAAAAATGGTTTCCCATGCATATGTCTTCAGTGGGATATGAAAAAGGTCAGAAATGGGAGAGAAATTTCAGCTTACCCTTCTGGATTGCAGTGACTGCAGCAGCTGCTGGGATTAAGGCCCAATGAATTAATTCTGTTGCCAAGGAAAACCAGTTCTTAGCACTGTACAGAAAGGTCATCATACAAATAGTAGTGCTGTTGATTTCTAGTATGACTTGAGAAAGAATGGGTCTCAGGCTTCCACCTCCCCATACCTCAGGAGATTTCAGTTGGAATCTACTCTAGCTAACAGATTTTTAGAAAAGCTGCTATTCCCACGCTTTTGATTTTGAAGACACTGAGAATTGCTTATCTTTTTTCTTTTTTTTTTTTGTAGTG
Source organism: Urocynchramus pylzowi (assembly GCA_013397555.1). Lineage (NCBI taxonomy): Eukaryota > Metazoa > Chordata > Aves > Passeriformes > Fringillidae > Urocynchramus > Urocynchramus pylzowi. Next base: position 726,187 of record VZRH01003515.1, read on the forward strand.
AGGAAAATCTGAATGCAAGAGGAGGGATGAGGAAATTGGATTTCCTTTTATTGCACAGAAACACTGAACAACACTGACAGAATATTTACTCCTGTCTCTTCCTTCTAATTTGATTCTCTGACTACCATATCAATCTTTGTTCATTGGTGAAACAAAATTAGAGTATCACAGGTGTGATTGCTTGGGCCTCTGCAACTACTAAAAAATGTGAAAGAATTAAAGATATGAGCCATTCTGTAAGATTTATTTACCATTTCATCCACAATGAAATGTGCCAACTGTACAAAATATTATGAAAATAATCCTCAAGCCATGTCAAGCAAAAGATCTTTTATGGTTCCTATTTTTCTTCCTCTAGAGAGAGAGATTTGCTATGTTTGGTATGGATGTGTTCAATACTGGTAACTATTGAATTCTGATTGACTAGCTTTCTTTCTACTCCCCAGCACACCTGTAATCATTTGAATAATACCAATTACACTGGCATTAGTAGCACGTACGACATTCTGGGAAAGAGCTTTACTATCCTCAGTGAAAGTGCTGTGGATATTGTTCCAGGGTTAGGTTCTTTTTCCTAGTGGGCAGTTAGGTAGTTTGTCTTGCTATTAAAGAAAATATGTTGCCTTGCCTCACCCTGCATGGTTTTTGTTCAGCCCATGCAGAAGGAGGACAGGACTCCCTGGCCTCTGCTGAGCAGGGTGTGGCACTGGTTCCAGTGTTGACAGGGTGCTCTCTTTTTCCTTGGGGGATCAGAGGATGACCTGTAAGCAAGCTAGTTTCATGGTTACCTTTGTTCAATAGGTCTGTATTGGTCATCCCTTTCCAGATATGCAACTGTAGGCAGAGTGAAGTTAAAGATACACGACCAGTCGCTGCATGATATTTTTCTCTTTGTCCTTTCAGTTGTCTGAGTGCTCACAGAAAACAATATGCAGAATTAAACCTTCAAGTAAGGACACTTCTATAAGTATAGTGGAGTTTATGTTTAGATCAGAAAAAAAGTTTTACTTCTTATAGATTGGCAGTATGTTGAGCCATTTGAAGAACAGAGGCAGAACTCCAGAGAATATTTTCCTAACATGCTACTGGAAGCACAAGGTACAATTTTTTTCCTCTTCTTAGAAACAGGCCCCTAGTTTTAAATCTGTTTAGCATTCACAGAATACCTCACGCACTAAGATCTTTGTTAAGTGAATTATAGGCTGTGGAAATAAATTAGGAAGTAAATAATGTATCAGGGATAATCACCTGGCTAAAACCGCAGGACAGCATTTTTGCTAGGATGTCTGAGAAAGTAAATTAATGGCAAATACTTCAAACCTCTCCAGTTTATACTTCATTCACAACCAGCTTCTAGAAAATACTACTTGACACAGATCAGAGTAAGATGATGCTAAAAATTCAGAAATATGTTTACAGTTGCAAGTGTTACAACTTTCAAAGCTGAGAGGATATTCAGGAATATTGTCCATATGCCTCTATTGGCTGCAAAGTAATGCAGCTTGTGGTGCTCCAAATGAACATTCAGGGATTGGAAACTTGCCGTTGCTTGAGAATTTAGACCTTACTTGCACCTGTCTACACAGTATAAACTTCTGATTGTTCTTTACAAATATTTTAGCTCAAGAAGCATTTTTTTGAATTGTTGATACGTACTGTGTTCACATTTGCAGCTAAATAGTTGCAGTAGCTTAGATAGCATGGACATAGCAGGATTGACTTTCCTTATTTTTGTAAACTGCTATAAAAAAATCCAACATTTTCAAGCTGTGGTTGTTTATCAAGGAATAGAAGTCATTTTACAGAACAGGAAAATTCAATTAAATATTACATTTTATGCCTTACTATATGTTGATATATTAGTATATGATTGATACTGGGAAACTGAGAAAGCAAAGTCCTCCATCACCTATACCCAGGAATGTGAAGAAAATACTCATTAAATTAACATTAGTTTAAGAAAAATGAAACTTCTGAGCCAATTACAGTTTACTGTTTAGACTGAAACAAAAAATATGACCTTTGTTACAGAATGTGTGACTTGAGCAGGCAGTTCCATATAAAATTGAGAAGCTGCAAAGGCTCTCCACTTGAGTGATAGTGAACGTGTGATCTTAGTTCTGCTTCATTAGCCCCTAGTGAATGAGTGGTAAATTTTTCCTATTTATACATTTCTGTCAGGGGATCATAAACATAGCCCGACTAGTGCATATTTTCAGTGCAGCAATTTATTTTTTTCCCTTTTTTCCCCCAGCTTTGATGAATAGTTTATATTCCACTTGAATAAATTTTTCTTCTTTTCAGATATTCAGATAGGTATTAGCACTGGTTAATTATGCACTCAGTACCTTTTCTAATAGAACTATCTGTCATTATGGCAAGCTTTTATGTTGTATTTGAGGTATTCAGTCTTTTCAGTAAAATACTGCTTTTGCAGTATGCATGGGAACGATCAATTTTTTTTTCTGCTGATTTGATAATTTTCTACTGAAATTTAATCTTCTGTGCTATGGAGTCTGTGGCCAATTGAAAGATTTTTTCCTCTGCTAAGAGAGTATCTAATGCTTTCCCATTGCAGAATGCACACCTTTAGATTTTTCTGTGCTATAATACATTTACAGCTCATTTTAAGTGTTAAAAATTGGCAACTAGATTGTTTTATGTGTCATTTACTAATTCAGTATACCAGGGTTATAAGCAACATTTCCTTTTTCCTAGATGTTTCTCCAGTGGTGATGTTTTCTGTAGAAAGTTTCGTTTAAAAAGTCATTAGAGTTGGTACAGACATGATGAATATTGTACAAGTTGATAAGTAGTTTGTTCCAGTCAGTGTTTTTTATACAGATGCAAGGTTTGTTGGTTTTGGGCAGAGTAGATTTTGTGTGCTTCTATACCTCTATACTATTGCTTTTCCTGTTTTCAGGTCTTTTGGTCCAGGATTTTCAAAGACCCTTATCCAGAGTTAGGTATTTGTCACAATTGAATTTCAAGCAGTTTCAGCAATTTTCTCAGTGTTCTGTGGACACTTCAGTCTTAAACCCTGTTAGATGGAGCCAACCAAATTTGATTGGAAAAGGGTATCTTTGAGATACACCTGAGTGATCTTTCCCAAAATGCTGTGCTAGGCCTGTCGCACCACAACCGGTTGTGGGGATGAAACTTGTTCCATCTCCAGCTCCTGGCAGCTGGCTGCAGGTTACAGTGGGCATTTCACACTTTTTCCTGATAATGGTCAATACATCCCAGAGAAAGGGCCTGAGAAAGTGCCTGAGCTTTGGAAGGTGTTGTACGTGGTGGTGAATTCTCCATGACTGGAAAAAGATGAGAGGACAAGGAAAGAAACTCTGTAAAAATACATTGCAGAGCCAACACGGGCATGCCTTAAAGGCTGTATTTTTTATCATTATTGTAAATTGATTCTCTGCTACATTAGAACTGCTCTCCTAATCACAATAGGATCATAAATGGGAACAAACTTAGTAATGACAACAGATCAAAGTCAAGGAGATGCTTTTAGAAACTGATTGCTGTTCCTTAATATTGACTATTCATAAATTCATAGAATCATTTAGGTTGGAAAAGATCTTTAAGATCATTGAATCCAACTGTAAGCTTGACACTGCCAAGTCCATCACTAAACCATATTCTCTGAATGACGTAGAATGACTTATTTGAAATACCTCCAGGGGTGGTGACTCCAGCACTTTCCTCAGCAGCTTATTCCAATGCCCAATAACATTTTCTGTGAAGGCATGTTTCTAACATCCAATCTAAACCCCTGGGGCAAACTATCACTTGCTACTTGGATGAAGAGACTGACCCTCAACCTCCTTTTAGGTAGTTGCAGAGAGCAAGAGGTCCCCCCTCAGCCTCCCTTCCTCCAGGCTAAACACCTCCAGCTCCCTCAATCTCTCCATGCAGCACTTGTGCTGCAGGTCCTTCACCAGCCTCCTTGCCTCTCTCTGGAAAAAACTCCAGCACCTCAAGGTCTTTCTTGTCGTGAAGGGCCCAAAACTGATCATGGGATTTGACGTCCATCGCTGAGTACAAGGGGATGGCCACTGCCCTAAGTCCTGCTGGCCTCACAATTGCTGAAAAAGCCAGGATGCCACTGGCCTTCTGACAACCTGGGCACAGAAAATGCACAGAAAGCCTAAATGCATAGGTAAGTTTAAAAGAAGCTAGAATAAACCTAATTTTAGTTACCATTGATGAAGACTCTTGCTCCATTAGTGCAAAATAAATTAAAGATTCAAGAAGGTAAGAGGGCTCATGAAAATTTGAGAGATGACCAGAAGCATAAGGGATTCCAGTGAAAACAATCTGGATCAGGGTATTAAATAGCTCCCATTTTCTTTATTGCACTGATAAATTCCTAGTATTCTGTTCCTGTTTTAGCCTTTAACTTCTACCAATATTTGTGCACTCTTTCAACAAGAAGATTTAGGAACCTTGCACTTGGTTCATAAAGCATTTGTAAGTACATTACACAGGGCATGTAATAGTACTACTCTAGTCTATAACCCTCCTTACCCTAACTGTAGTATCAAAGCATCCATCAGCCTCACAGAGTAATCTTGATCTGCAACAAGGAAGTACCAGGGGGGAAAAAAGTATAGGAAAGTTTTGCTCAAGATAACGTATACTGCCAAGAACATGAAATAAGTGCTTCTATTTCTTCCCCTCTATACTCCAAAATAAGAAATAACAACTCTGCTGAAGATAAACAGAAAAATAGAATTGGATTTGTTTGGGAACAATTTATTATGCCTTGTGTTGTTACACCTGTTCTTTGGCTAGAGAAATTGTCTCTAACTTATGTTTTCATGGAAGGGTAGGTATATGTAAAAATAATTATGCTGGTATCAGCATCTTCTCAGGTTAACAATTAACTGCTGATTCTTGCAAAACAGAAAATCTGTTCTTATACAAACACTAATTATGGAATATCTGCAGAATCATTCCAAACTAGCTTAATTATGCACAGGTTTTTATACCCTGCTTAATTGCATTTTACACTGAAGAAATGTCCAGACCAGTTCTTTTACTGATCTGGATCTTTCTTCAGTGTAAAATGCAATTTTACACATAAGCTCTTTTTCCATCTTTACTTTGCTTTAGAGGTTAAACTGACTGTCCCAGATGCTTTGCTGTTGTGGTAGACAAATTTTTGAGTGGCTCCCCAACCTCCATTAATTACCATATTGGGATGAGCCTCCTGTACCACATCAAACAGATTGCATCTGTTACATCAAATAAAATTGGTGTGTGGTGGTTATTGATGGGGCCTCAACAATCCCAGTTTTATTAAGACCACTTTTACACCTAGGTTGCCAGTTAACAGTGCCATTATCTTTCCCCAAAATCCCTTGGCAGTTAGTACTGCCAGCAGCAGTAGAAATTACAGAGGGATTAATCTTTGGCTCCATCCCCCAAAAGCTTGTCTCTGGAGGTACAGAATGGTATGCTGAACTGTGTTAAGCAGTGAAAGATTTAATGAAAAATAAGCCCCCAGTGTCTGCCTGCATGAGAGTCCGTGTCTGTCCCTTTCCAAACCTGTCAATACCATTTCCCGTCTGTGCAAGCCTGTTGGGCTGCCACAATACACACAGGGGCTGGGGTGGTTTGGTTGCTGTAGTTGTTTCTACAAGCCCGACCCTGCAGAAAGTTGGTTGGTGCAGTCGATTTCAGAGGAAAATGAGGAGCTGGGGTAAAAGAAGAAGGGAACTACCCATCTCTCTGGATTTGCTTTCATTGCAAATTGCTCTTTCAGCCGTGGGAGAGGGTCTGGCACAGTGATCTGAGCAGGGGGAGACAGATCCCGTGGATGAGGACAAAGAGCAACAGTGGGCACAAAAGGGTGAGGGAAGGAGAGGGGACACCGTGACTTGGCAGGTCACCCCGGTGGCACCCTGCTCTGCCTGATAAGGGCGGGTTTTACAGCGGGGATGCTGCTGTGGACACACCTCCGTGCACAATGCAGAAGCACTGGGGTTTGGGAAAGGAATGATAAGGAACACAATGAATAACTAACAAAGCTCATTTGGTGAATGCAGTCATTTGCATCACACTGCCAAATATCTTTGCTCCTGGTAGCTGAGTGTCATACCCAGCTACAAATATTAACATTTTTTCAATGACATCTAAGGGTGGCAGTAGACTGTAGGGGGGGAAAGGTTGTTAGGAAATTTGAAATTTTGCAGAAGAAAAGAAAAGCCTAAAGAATAGTGAGCTGCCCATCCCTTGCTTTTATTTTCTTTAAGGAAGTTAATGGCAAGATTGCTAAAATAGGCTTCTTTGAGTTTTAAAGTGTGTGTACAAGTAAAGAAAAAATACAAGATAGAACCGACCTCATGGTATATATCATGCAGTCTTATTTACATTTTGTGACTTCTTTTAAGTGCCAAACGAAGGGCAAGCTAATTGATGGCTTCTCTGCATAGATAATGCCTGTAGGTGCAGCATCCACACATCAGCAGACCAATCTTTGTGACATTCTTGAAGATGTAGTATAAAAAGTTAGCCCAAATTAGAGATTTTCTTGTGTCTGGCTTTTTTCTTGTTTTCACTTTCACTCACACTCAATTTTTTCCAGTGAGATAAAAATGAATACACATTGTGCTATGTTTTGTTCTTCAGGCTTCATTCCCCAGGGAAAAAAAACCAAAAAACCATTACTGCTAATGTCTGAGAGAGATCATACACATAAAGTGTATTTCATTCTTTTACGTAGCACAAGCAAAGAATATAAAAATCCATGACCCACAGACAAATGCAGGCTTCACCTTCCACTGAAGTTATGATCTACCACCAGATCCCTGATCTACAGATCATCTATAGATCATACTTTTACAATGGAAAAAACCACAGAACATGCAAGACTTGTAGCATATATCTGAATGTTAGATCCGTTTACAATGCATGGTCTTGATCTTCAGACACAGAAGACAAGAACACCCTGAATTTATAAATAACCTTTGCCTTCTTTAGTGTCCTTTTCTCTTCCTAGTGTTTATTTCCCTGGTCATTTTCCTTGGACATTTGTTCCCTGAACTCATGGGTATGGCACTTTGTATGTGTCTGTGGTTCATATATGTTTATATGCTCTGTATTTCCACTAGCTGATAATAGCTGATGGCACTACAAAAAATAAAGTGGTAAGTGTCAGAAGGTGGAAGGGTGGTAAATATTAGTGGAGCACCTGTATAACTGTTATAAGAGGTCCTTAATTTCTTACTCTGTTAGGGGTACTTTGTTGTTGGAATATTTCTGAAAAATTAGAAATGGAAGTTGGGAGACAAGAGAACGAAATTTGAAGAGAGTTATGAAGCATTAAGAGCCTTAGACATAAGAATTTTGGGGGTTTCATCATTCCTAGGAAAGCTGATGATTGCAGACAATTCCCATCAGCATCTAAGACATATTTGCACAGTGTGATGAAATGGTCAAAATTTGCATTAGCAAGCACCTCATGATATTGTGGGCAACCTGCTGTAATGATCATTCCTTCACAGATTTCAGGATCAATACAATAATTTTCTGATTCCAGTTTTACTATTGTATGATCGTGTTTTGTTATTGCTGCTATAAAAGTGAATTAACTATTTTCTCCTCTTCACTTGCAGTTGCAAAATAAAGGCACAAAAAAGCAAGAGGGTTTGGGGTTTGGTTTTTTGATTGGTTTGGGTTGGGTTTTTTCTGATCATTGAGCACATAGTTTATGGTTTGGATATTCAGTTAATATGTGTAAAATAATATCTGAATCCATATGAAGTCAGTTTCAAACTTTGGTGAGTATTTGCTTAGCCTGCAGAAATACCTAGTGGAGGTAGTTGCTGTAGAATTTCAGTACCTGTTAAAGGAAATTGGAAGCCTCTGTAAGGAAGCAGGATATGCTTCAAGCCAGTGTTTTGTAGTAATTTTATGTCTTCAGATTTTTGAAAGTGCATCTTGCATATATTTTCAGTTCAGTGAGTCTCCCAGTCACAGATGGGAGCACAGTAAGGAAATAATAGCAAAGCAGCCAGAAGAATCTGAATTATTAAAATCCTTTAAGAAACTCTTTTTCTTTGACATAGTCCAGTAAAAAGTTTGTTCATTAGTAGCACCTTTCCTTCCATTGCTGTAACTCATTCACAGGCTTTTGTGGGACTCTCCTAGAGCTTAAAATCCTAAATGCATAGAGGCAATTTTTCATTGTGGAAAGTTGTTCAGCAACAACTGGTTTACAGTATTTTTGCAAACAGAACCTCATTCTTACAGATTTGCAAGGTCCTCTACTACTGGAGAGTAACCTGTTGTCACTTCAGTTTTCATTCTCACCTCTGTGTCCTTTTGTAGTTTAGTCTACTGCCAGTATAAAACCAAAATTGAGGCATTCTTGGTTATTAATATATTATGAATACAGTGCACCTCCAACAGAGCTTAATCTCTCTCACTGACTCCTAGTCATCTTTCAGAAGTATACAGAAAGTGAAAATGGGCCACTTGAAACATTTTAACCTGATTGGGAAAAAATCTCCTCTCCTTATCCTTGCAGCTCCCTGGTTAAAATTGTGCAGACTGCTGAGCTGAATACGGAAGCACAGTGTGTGTTCAGATGACCACCCGTCACTTTGTGCTTATTGATAGACCTCAAAGGAGACTGCTGTCTGACTGACAGATGCAAAGCAACACACACTTCACTCTAATTTTGGCATTGTCACAATACTGAAGTACTCTTTGGAGCAAGCCCATTATTGCTTAGGTTATTCAGCATGGCTCAGTATAAAGCTTCATAATTTATGGGAAGGGAAAAACAGAAGAAGGAGGAAGAATAAATGTGCACGTAATTGAGAATTACAGGGTTTAACATATATTTTTGAAAATGCAGCTTTACAGAGTTTGATTGCAAGGTTCACTCTATAACTTACTCCATGGGTTAAAGCCTATAAAGGAAGATCAAACTGGAAACAATTTGCAATGATTTGCATGGAAGCTCAAAATGCAAAAGGGGGTAAGGGTGCAAAGGACATGGATGCACAGATGAGGGTGCAAAAGGGTTCAGCAGCACTTAATCACTAAGTGCTTTACCCTTTACAAAGCAGGTCGGTAGGGCTAACTACCAATTATAACAGTGCCTTAACTACAGATTTGAGACAGTAACATTCATGCCATAAACAATTCATATACACACAGGTAAAATGAGTGAGGTGCAGTGGAATACTCACATCAAATTCCTTTGCGTTCCCCAACAGGCAAGGGTCACACCTCAAGGAGCATGAAATTGTATTTTGGGAGCAGTATTAGCCTAGACCTCATCATCAGTGACAGTTTGAGTATCAAAAGTTGCAGGGTTCATGAGCTCTGAGAGGTGTCCCATGCAGAGGGAGCTGCTGGCCCAGCCTGCTGCAGTCCAGGAAAGCTCAAAGGGCCTCACTTAGGACCACTGTTTATAGGGCTGCAAGATGATTGCAACTGGTCATCAGTAAGTTTCCATTCTGGCCATAACCCAAGTCAGTAACTACTGGGCTCTTTTCCCAAAGTGCAGTAGGGTGGTACCATTCCACTTGGGCTACAATCCACAATGGTGCTACTCCACTGGGACTAGGGTTCAAGTTAATGGTTTACCAAGGCTACAAAGGGTAGTTGCTTGTCCTTTGTTTCTCACCTTGACTGGGCATCTGGTGTTTCTGACTGTTCCCACCTCTACTGTGCAAGAGCTCTTGATATGATCACGGAATGTCCCACAGCTGGCACGGTCAAGGGATGCTTTACCACTCAGATGGTTTGGTCAAGGCTTACTAGGAGCTTCTGAGATGAGGTCTGATTTTGATCTAAAGATGGGGATAGGGGATGCATGACCACAATCCAAGAGTACCCTTAAGATTAAGAAGGATGGCTGGTTGCTAGTAGGCAAAATAAACCCCTCTCAGGTAAATCCATGAAACAGGGGTGGATTTAGGTGATGTCCTGAGGCCTGTTGTTCCATGACTTTACATCATAAGTGTGTGCTGTGGTTGTGTGTATGTGTGAGGAAAAAGAAGAGGAGGAGTGATTATTTTTACTTCATAGGGAAGTTGCAAAACATCCCTCCATTTCCTGATCCCTTTATGCACTTGTATGTATTCTAGGAGCAAAGGAAAAAATGGGCAATTTTAAAAAAATTGAGTGAAAGCCAAATCTTCTTTTGGTATTCTATAAAGCAGCATGGAAGTGTGATAACTGCAGTATAACATCACTCGGAGGTAGAAAGAGATGTAAAGTAGTAAGTATATGGCTTCATTTATGTGATTATTCTTAACCTGAGCATCAATTCTGATATGATGATCATGCCCCAGGCAGCCCCATTCCTTGGCTCATAGGACAGCCTGTGATTTCTCATCCAGCCACATCTAGCTGGGACAGTGAGCTCTTCAGGCAGGGACACTGCCCTGCCCTGCCCTGCCCTTGGTGTGTGGGTGCAGGGTGCTAGGCTGCCCTTTTTCCTGCTTGCCCAGCAGCACCCACGCACCCTCTGGGACAGGGAGCAAACATGTCAGCATCTGCACAACCTTGCAAAAGACAACTTCCTGTGTTCCCCATCTGTAACTTCTCTAAGGGCACCTGGCCCTAGGTTTTCTGTGTCATGATGATGACCCTGCTCACCAAACTGTGAGCAGCATGTTGTTGAAGAGTCAATTTGGCAGAAAAGAAGGGTCTTGGTTAATCATTTTGCCATAGTTGTCATAGTCTGTCATGGTCTGCATTACCTTGGGGATAGAATCCATTAAAAAATTTAAGTAGGAATTTTCTCCCTCTTGGTGGATCTTAGCTATGATGTTCCTGTGATCACTCTGCAACTGTAAAATTCCATTATTTTTATGTAGCAGATGACTTAGACTTCTCTATAAACAAATGCGTCTTCCATTTGCAAAATATTTTATATATGGTAGTTTTGTCCCCAGCTGATGGGTATCATTTATTCCTTTGCACAAGGGGGTGTGTTAATGCTGTGGTTTGAAGTGAACACAATGGTCTAATTGCTTGTCTTATTAGCCCACTGGAAATAATTGAAGACTATAGCATTGAATTGCCATTTAGCTACCATAGCCTTGTGTGTACATGGAGCATGGCATAGCAGAGTTAATTCATTTATTAACTCCTTAACAACATATATTTAATCAGTTTTCTGGTGCTTCAGACCTTGCAATCAATAAGTGTCTTTTACTTTCTTGCCCTTAATTAGTGTATATTTGTCGAGATTGGCTAATTTGTAAGCTGCAAATGGTACATGGTAGTGAATACTTTAGATCATTAAATGAGGCAGTTGTGATTTTTTTGTCAGGATACCCTTGTAAGATAAAACAAAATAAATCTCACTGCTTGACATTAATCCAGTGGATCTTTTTTTTTTTTTTTTTTACCAGTGAGGGAATTATTAAGTTTAAAATGGGAAGGGACAAATGTCGTGTAATGACAGCTTTCATGGGTATCACTGTAGTTTTGTTTCTCCATGTTTATAATTAAAAACCTGCTGTATTGATGTAGTCATCTGTTCATACAGAATGCTCTGCACAGGTGTAGGGTTTCTTAGGGTTGTGCCCATGTTTGCATCAGAAATGCTGTCCACTGAGGCCTGAAAACTGGTTCCTTGTATGGATTAGGCAAGAGCATTTGATAAAACCACACATGAGCAGACGGATCTCTTACCAAGATCTAATTATACAATTTTAGTCAAATCTGAAACAGATGCCCTTCTGCTTACCTATTGTTGAAGCCATTTGGTACCATTCTAATATTACACTGACACTGGGCAGGAAGGCCCCTTTTATTCCCTGCTGAATGACATGCCTTGGGTGCTAATGTAATAACTTCACAGTCCCAGAAACCGAAGGCGTGTTTGCAGGACACACGTGTGCAAATCCCCCTACAAGGTGAGCCTGCTGCCATGGGCAAGAGGATGCATTTATTTATGTCAGTGGTGTATGAGAGGGGAATTGACAAGCACGAGCACCTTAATGGTTTCAAACTACCTGTTAATGATCATGGCTCTGGTGCCTGCCTGGCAGTCTCAGTCTCTAATTAAGCATCTGCCCAAGCTGGAAGCAGGTCTCTTAATTGGAAAGGAACAGATTCAAAGCAGGTTGCATCTTCTGCCAAGACAGATTTATCAGTGAGGCCATGCCTTAATCCATTGTATCTCCTTTCCCACCCCCACCTGGCTTTTCTCTCCATGTTCTCTACTGCTGCAGGCACAGCCCTAGAGCAGGACAGGCAGCATGGCTGGGTGCTCAGGACCTTGGGGAGGCTTGGTTCCCCCCTAACCTTTTGCTGACCTGGGGCCCAGTGATGGATGCTGTCCTAATTGCAGACCCTCGACAGCACGCATACATTCATTAAGATATATTGCCTAGTACACATTCAGGAGATCTGTTTGCAGCTATCTTTTACATAGAACTGATTGTTTAATTGCAGATTAAAGATTAATGCAAGTATAATGATTCCATGAGGACACTTCAGACAAAAGCATCCTGCATCAGGCAGCCTGCATCCATTTTTCAATTTGACCATAAATTTGGCTGGGAATTAAATAGTAAGTAGCCGTGATTGCAACACTGGTCTCTGAAGGCACTCACGGGAATGAAAATAAATGAACAGGCTCTCACACAAAGCATGTTTCATTATGGTCATTAGTGGACAGATCCTCAGCAGGGACTGAAGGTAAAATTGTCTACAAGAAATGTTGGCACATGTCTGATGAAATGGAAATAGTGAGGAAGTGAGTATGAAAACGTTCAGGTCGCAGAGCCTACAGACGACAAACTTATTTTTCCTGAGCTGTGGGCATAAGCTGCAGGAGGTGCAGTTGTGGGGAGACCCTGGTATGCATTTCAGCATCACTGTGTCTTCTTTTACAGAGTTTGAACATATTGGGGCTAATGTTTGCAATGCTGTGAAAGCATAATTGTGTAAGTTGTTTGCATACAAAGAGTTACTACAATTCATTACCCTGCTGATTTTGATGAATTGTTAACATTTTGCTTTCTCTTATGTTTTTCAGGTAAGGCCACTTTTTTTTCCCTTAAAATGCCCAGCTGGCTGGTAAGTTGTTTATTTCTCTTCACTTCTCTTCCCTTGTGCTACGTGCTGTGAACAGATTCATTTAGGAGTATTTAGGCTGGAGGGGGTGACTAGAGGCCACCAGCTACAGCTCCTTCCCACAGCAGATCCAGTTTGGTTGGGTCGCTCAGGGCTTTCTCCAACGACTGAATCTGCACAGCCTCCCTGTGGAACCTGTCCCAGTGTTCCATCATCCTTGTGGCAAAGCTTTTTACCTGATGTCTGACTGGGATTTCACTTGGTTTGACTTGTGCCCACTGAGGACAGCCTGGCTCTGTCCTCTCTGTACTGTTGGTGGCATTGGTAAAGCAACCCTTAGTCTTCTCACAGTGCTGGAACCCATCTTGAGAGATTGGTCTGACTTTCTGGCTCTGGATGTAGAACAAATCACTGAAGTTACAAATTATTTCAGCTCAGTTTGGTTAAAACAGCTTTTGGAGGACTCCCTGATGTCTTGCATAGCTTCTATAAATCTTAGCAGAAGCCACTAATTTTAAGTGACAGAACTTCATATTCCTTTTGTGTAAATAGTCTTTACAGGATAATTTATGCTATTTTGAGACTAACTAGCAATCCTAAAGTTAAAATCATTTTTGTTCTGAAAAAGCAATATATTGCAAGAAAATATTTCCTTCTTTTCCCAAGTAAATGAAGGAATCCACATGGGGTTTACAAATGCAATGTAACAAAAGGAATCCATTTGGGGATTACTGATGTGTGCTTGACTCAGTTTGATAGAGTTTCATGTAAATAAAATCAAAGTGCTGACATCTTCAAAGATGTTCAGTATTTGAGATTTTGTTTGTTTTCCATTTGCTGAAGAGTCAGAAACATTTGTTTGAAAATAAGGTCCAGTTTCCTCCAGTGTTTAGAAGGTTTTTCCCCTTTTGTTGCATCCTTGAAGTTGCACATAATTCCCTAAATCATTAAAGGGGCACTAATTATAGTCTTAAAAAAGAGATGTGATTTAACATTGGTAGTAAGTTACAGAAAGAGGTGATGACATAAATAGTATTCTGATATAGCAAATTTCACAGACTCATTGTCAATCTGTGTTCCTCCTTTTAGTTTCTTTTTCGCTTGGTTTTGTTTGTTTGTTTTGCTTATATACTGACATACAAACTCCTCTAGGCACAGACTGTTGGTTATGCATGTGTAATGAGAGTGCTTCAGTTTCCTGATAAGTCCTCCACATTGTGTAGCTGTTAACATGTTAGCATACATCAATAATACTAATCTGTGCTTCCTTATGAACATGTCCCTCCCTGCATGTGTACCAGAAAGCAAATACTTGTGGGCAGTCGTGTCTGAGTGGCAGTGCAAGCACTCTTGGGTTTTCTGGGTTCCCTGAGAATAGGATAAAACACAAAGTGTTTGTAGCAACCTGCTATTGTCTTACTGTCTATAGCATCAAGAGGAAAGCATAATGCTCCTTTAACCTATTTCAGTTTTTGACAGGGACCTCCTTGGCAAGCCCCTGCTGTCCTGCTCAGCCACATGCCTTGTTGTCAGACCATCCTGCTCTTAGCAGGCTGGTCTGCTCCTGCCTGCAGGATGCTCCTCCACTGTACAAATCCTCCCCTTTTAAGTGCCAAAAGGGTCACTTAGCTTAAGCTGCATCTATTTAACCATCCCATGCAGATGAGCTTGGATAGAGAAGTGATGATCATGACTAGGGTAAGACAAAATAAATTATTACTGCCCAGTGTTTTGTCAAAACCCTTCAAAGATCAGGCAAGAAGGACTTCTATCAGCAAGAGGGGATGTCTGCTGCATTGCTGGGGAAGGCTTCTGTTGTGGCTTTACTTGTCCTGGTGATAGCTTGAAGTCTTCTTTTATTTTGATATTCCCAGCAGCGTTGGTGTGGTTTTCCTTCTTGGCAGTGGCAGTCACAATATGGACAGCTCCAGCTCTGAGTCTGCCTCTTGCATGAGCAATTGCAGAATAAGTAGTGGAAGTCATACTTGCATAATATTTGCTTGGATTACAGCATACACATTTATTCTGAGTTTAAAAATGCTTTAATGTTTGGGATTAATTATGTTACTTCTGTAAGGGCACAGCCCTGAAGTGCCTAGGAAGACTGTGAAATCAGGGCAGTTTCTGTGCCAGGGGTGTGTAAATACTGTTGTACTACTGTTCTTCTGTAACTCAGAAGCACCTGTAGCAGTGTGGGTGGTGGTAAGAATTCCATCTCTGTACTGGGACCCACACTGGCATTTATTTGTAGACTCAGGGGTATGTAGAATAAAGAGAAAGGTATATTCCATTGAAGAGACTGCTATGTGAGTTGAAAGAATGTGAAGCTTTCTGAGCCTGGGTTATGCTCTGGAGAAAATAAAATAAATAGTAAAATACAATTGGTAATACTTTGTTGAGTTTCTAAGCAACCAACATCATGACTTAGTGAAATAAGAGATTTGTGACTTCTGCTAGATTTGATTAATGGTGGCTTCACAGAGCACAATCTGATGTGGCTTGGGAGGAATTAAGAATGACTGGTCCTTGTGAATTCATGTCAAATTTTTTATTTTGAGTATCCGCCAACTCACTTCCAGTCAGCAACTTTAGAGACTTATTTTTGTCATTGGAAATTAGAAAACCAGCTACTTCACTGGAGTATTAGCCTTTTTCTTTTATATTCTACACATTTCTTTCTTTATAGACAATGGCTCTTGTAAAATTTTAGGGACCACCCAGGTCTACCCCAAATTTGGTGGCTTATTCAGTGAGTAAAATTCAGCTTACCCTTTAGTAGAGCAAAGTAAAGCAGCAGGCAGAGAAAACTGATACATGAAGTAGTAATGTCCTATGGCATAAACAATAGGGCCTAGATCCAGCAAAATATTTAGGATCTTGAGTATTTTTTAAACATTACATTTTCTATTTTTTTTTAGGCATTGGAAGCCTTTGAACCAGAATCTAAGTGTTTTTCCTCTGAAGAAGGAAAAAGGGGTCTGTTTGCTAATTAAGCTACAATGAAGTACAGAAATTCCTTGGGAAATTAGAAATCAGCATACTTAATGCTGAAATATAGGTTAGCAAAGCTAATTTCTCAGGTACTGTGACTTACCTTACCTGACCTAATTTATTTCTTTTTAATATTCAGTTGCCTTTGCTGAATTAAGGCACTGTAATTTGTATTGCTAGATAATTTAACTGCATTTTTTAAGGATTCTGTGTTTGTCAAAATTGCTGGAAGAAAATATTTTAAAAGGAACAAAAAAGCAATTTGTTATCATATTTGCCAATTACTTATGATTAATTTTTTCAGAGGCATAGGTATTGTAGGGTAAAGTTATTAGAAGGGTCTATTTTGTCAGCTGAGGTAATAAAGCCTGAGGAAGTGCTCTTTTTACTTCAGAAGACCACCAGCTTTTTAAATATTGACTTTGGGCTTTTAGAGGGTAGCCTTACTATAAATAGGCTAGTGCCATGCTTCTGGTAGTGAATTCAGAAAGAGGAAGAGAGAAAGAAGATTATTCACCCTGGGCATGTTTTATTTATCTACATGATTTATTATAAGGTTTTAATGATTCAGAGTTGTTAGTAGTCTGTTTGTAATTGATCAATAATTCAAGCAGCATAGGTACAGGTTCTTCCAGTAAATGTCCATGCCTTTAAAGCAGTCACCTTGTATAGATGTGCAAATACAATTCTGATAAGGAATGTTTGCATGGAAGTGCTGGTACTTCCTGTACAGTGGTGCTGCACTTGGTGATAACTCTGGTGATGCATATTCAGGGCCAGTTGTTGGTGCTGTGAGCAGGCAGAGGAAGGCATCTATCTTGTTTCATAGAGAAGGCAAGACTCACTGAACTACTTTCAGGAATATCAGCCTCTCTTCCATCCTTTTATTTCTTCAAGAAGCTGGTTTGAATATCCAGGGTGAACTTTCTGTAATTGGTAGGGTATTTCTTTTGTGCTGAGCCAAGAGTGAGATTTTATAGAGAGACCCATCAATCATAGTCCAGCATTGCTTCAAGATCATTTACTTAGAATGGATTATTAAAGAAAGATTACGGATGTGTTAAAATAGTTTATTTGATATTAATGGCACACCTGAAATATGTGTGGTCATTCCAAGGTGCTCTCATAGTCCATTTATACGAAACAAATGAACTCTCTGTAGTGCATCCATTACAATCAAACAGCTGGAGATACAGAGGTCGTGGAGGGAGTTCTTGGACAAGAGATGATGTGTTAGCTTGAGAGAAGGGGGTTAGGACAAAAAGGTGCATAAAATGAAGTATGAAAAAGGTGTGCAATCTCTGCAGTTATTCTGGTTCTAGCAATCAGTGCGTGGAAGACAAAATCTTCATTATAAGAATACTGAGGAGAGAAATTGTAATTTTTCAGCACAAGACAAAACATTAGCAGTCCTGCTCCAGGTGGATTGTGCTGAGTGGGAAGGATTAAGAACAGTGTTGCCCAACTTGCTTTGCTGTTGGTCCCAAACAGGATCTCAGCAGCAGCCTTCACAGTCTGCAGGAAACAAAGGAAATACTCCCTTTTCCATTGGTGGCATCAAAAACTAATTGATGAGTGAGTAGCTATTGAATGGTAAGTGCACCTAGATTGGCTGTCCTAGTGCACCCTTCCAGAGTATCAATATGTAAACATTTAAATGGGATGGTTTTCACTATCTAGAAACGGCTTTCTGTGATTTTTCTCCCAGATACATTTCTCCTCTACTGCTCCAAATCAGCTCCTCAGGGCACAGGAAGGAGGACATGACTCCAGTCTGGAATCAGTGCTGCTCAGGGGCTGCTGAGAGTGAACTCCCTCCTCATACACAAGTTTCTGTGACCTCTGAGTTCACTTAATTCCCCTTGTGGTGCATGGGATCTGAGAGAGATACATAGGAAGCAGTTACTAGCTCCAGGAATGCCTTTGTGAAACTTCTGGCAATTTTTAATTTATCATGTGCTCTGTGTAATCAAAACAGAAATTGCTCAGACGCTGAAAGATTGGTAGATACCAATTTAATTTGTGACAGGAAATACTTCTAGCTCTGATCTGGTGTTTGCAATGTGTGAGGAAGAGAAATCTGTTCTTGTGGGGTCTTTTATTCATTCTGTTTTCAAGAGCTGGAACAATCTGTCTCTGTGCTTATTTAATTAATGTGATGTCAACAGCAATAATGTGTTAAATAATATAGAATGAGTTGTAAACAAAGCAGGATTTGAATCTTCCAAATCAACCAAAAGTAATTGGCCAACCTCAGGGGATATTGTAGGGCTGAACCTTCTTCTAGAGCTTTGTTTCCTTTTTTATGAAGAGTGAATTAGTTTCCGTTTTGAAGCATCCCGAAATAATGCCGGTTTTGTTGTCTCACTTTGAAAAATAGCTCACACTCATTCCCAAGAAAGAAAAGGGGAAAGAAAAGAAAAAGCAAAAACCCTTGTGACTGAGGCATAGAGCCAGATCCTGAGTTCAATATCTGTCTGAAGTGAGACTGGAAGTGGTCCTGTGTGAATAGTGACAGTATTTATATTAAGCCATTAAAACACTGAAAGGTGATCTTAATTAGCAAACATCTGCATTTAGTTAGCAAAATGGATGTGGAAGTAAGACTAAATGAATTAAAACTTCTGGTGGATTGTTATTTAAGCTATTTTTATTTAATTATACATGTGCTGGATTTTTTAATTGTATATTTTCCTCTCCACGGAGGCTGATGCCCATTTGATCACTAGATGAAATGGTAACTCATAGTAACTGAGATCAACAGCCAAGCTGTCAAGAAATGAGTGATGCTTGAATAAGATTCATCTTCCTTATTTCAACCATGTGTCTGCAGTTGTGAAAAACAGGGAAGAAACAAGCACCATGAGAGAGCAGCTAAGCTCTTCCTTAGCAGAGCTTAAACAGATCAGATGCATTGGCTTGAAGCTGCTCTCTTCCCCACAGACTTCAAAGGAAGCCTGCAGCCACACAGACATCTAGCTTCAGATATCCAAAAGGCAGGTGAGGTGGATGCTGTCCTCTGGGTTTCTGGTAGAATAAGTCTGTAGTGGAATAAACCTGCCATTCCTTCAGGCAGGAGGGACACAGTGGCCTGAGGGAACCTTCTTTGCCTCCATGCCTTTCTTGTGCTTATTTATTTGACCTAAACCCTGCTATTGCCTTAATAATGAGCACTGAGACCTGTACTCATGTTGAATTTTTCCTCTGCTTTGTGCCTGCATGGGCACATTTAGCCTCTGTTTATGCTGCCATGTTTCTGTTTTACTGCTCTGAAGCAAGAGCAAACAGAAAGTAAAGGAGAATGGGAAAGTTTCTGTTTAATTTTACATTAATCTTACATCCATTATGACTGTCATTGGAGAAAAAAATTCTTGCCTTCCAGAACTCCAGAAACCTTCAGAGAAAGAAAGAAAGAAGACACTCTTTGTTTTTATTTTTTTTTCCTTTTACTGTGAAAGAATGGTCAGTCTGTAAGATTAGTCCAAAAGGTACAAAGGAAATATGAAAGCTGTCTGTGAGTTGGGCCTTTTTGGGGTTTTTGTTCAGATTTCTACAGTACAACAGGCTTGCAAAAGAGTGCAGAAACCCTAACACCTCACTGTCTTAGGTCAGAGTGGAGACAACAAAAAGACTTTTTTCTTTAGAGTTTAGGTGCAATACATGGAACAGATGTATGACATGCTCTTCCTTTGTGAAAGTACTAAGAATATTAAAATAGTCCCATTATCAGTGCTTAGCCCCAAGCTTCCTTTAATGATCCTACCACATCTTGTAAGAACTAGAACTAAATTGAGTATGTGACTTCAGAAGGAAGCTACATGGTGACAATTAATGGTTCTTGTCAAAGTCCTGCACAATCAGTATCCATGAATTATGACATCTAACTACTAGCCCTTTTAATCTTGACTAAAGGTTTTCATGCTCCTTATTAAAGTATCAATCTGTGGCTCTGATGTGTTCCCTCAAAAGGAAAAATAAACAACTAATCAAGTAGACAGTGTTCTTTGTGGTTTAATTCAAAGGCTGCTGTTGTACATATATTGCATTTATATGCTAATATCAATTCATCAGACATTTAGGCATGTATTCTTTTCATCTATATTTTGTGTCCTCATTATTATGTCAGTCTGCTGTTGAACTTTCCCCCATTCTCCATTCAGGGAAAGTGGCTAATACAGTCAGCTAAGCAGATGAAAGAGTTACAGAGATAGGAGTTGGATCCTGCTGTTCTTGTTTTACTCACCAATAAAAGTCATGCAACTTAAAAAAAAAAAAATTAAATAACTCTTAACAAAGATGTGAACACCAAAAAAAGACCTTGTAAGTGGTCCATAACAGGAATGAACAAGCTTTGCCTTTCTCTACAGGGTTTCTTTTTAAATGTACTGTATCTGATCCTGGTGCCTTATCTAATTTAGAGAATAACTACAGATGTGCTTTAAACTTGTGAGACTTAAAAGCTGAAACACATTTATTCCTGGATTGGGTTTGAAGAAGAAAACCTAAAAGTTTGCTCCCATTGCTCTCCATTACCCTGCCTGTGTTCCAGCCAGGATACAGCCACCAGGGCAGGTGGTAGCAGGAGCTGAAGTTGATCTTGTTGTAATGTGTGGTATGCCCTGCATTTTAAGTATTACTCTGTCTTGATCAAATCCCAGTCATGGCAGGTTTGAAGTTTGGGATACTTAACCTGGTTTTTCAAGTGTGACTTATTGTAAAATTGATGTAGGAAATCCCTTGTCTTTTCTCTTTGACTAAAAAATGGGCTCACTGTGGCCCTGAGGGACAGACAAAATTGACTTGAAACCTTTTCCCTGGTGCAAGGCTGTCATGGAGTTGTAGCAGATACTTTGGCTGTTTTCATCTCTTTCCTTTCTCTTCACACAAATCCTTCTTCAGCAACATGATGGTACGTCTGGCCTCGACTCACATTACTGGATTTAATGGTGATAAATTCTGGATGATTTCAAGGCCTTGGTCTGCAGTTCATTATTTTTAATTTTTTTTTTTTTTTTTAAGAATGACAAAAGACTGATTATGCCCAGTAATTTCAATAGTGATCTACTGTCTTTGGCAGAGGACATCTAAGTATGGGACAGAAACTTCTATGAGCAAGACTTCTGTATAACAACTGGTGCTAAAAAAGCTAATGTTTCCTGATCAGAAAACATGTAAAGGGCTTGATTTTCAGATATGCTAAAAAGCTTTAAATTCCTTATAAGTTCAGGAAACTCAGTTCAGCGCTAAATCCAAAGAAAGTTTGTCATGTGTTTGCTTGTCCAGTTTATCTGAGTGGGTACATTCCTAAACCAAGACAGGAAATTTCTCAAAATCAGGTATGAACTTACGATTTACAGCCTTTGTCATATACCTGTGGGAAAAACGCATTCATACACCAGAATTGAAAAGATTAATAATTTCTTAAAAAGTAAAAGATGGAAATTCTTCTGCATAGATAAGATTAAAGCAGATCACCCTTCTGTTCCTGATCCAATTTTATCATCCTAATTAGAGGATTAATTATCTCTGTATACTTTATTTAAGTTTTGCAGTTTTCTCTATTCTTAATTGGTGATGTGGTTTGACATTACCTTGTGCCAATGTAGTCAATATTATTTTAGAACTTGTTAAATCCAGCTTTAATTGTTATTGTCCTGTAATAGCAACAGATTATTTTTTTCCATTTCTTTTACACAGAAACTTCATTTTTAGAGTCCTAGAGAAACAGTATCTAATTTTTGTTCTATATGGAACAAAATGGATGGATCCAATCTCCATCAATTAATAAAAACTACTATGATAACTTGTTCTACATATACAATAAGATCTGTTTTATAACTAGACCTGGAAAACAGGAAGCTCTGCATGGGAGATGGACAAATGTCAGTCATGCCCCAAATCATGAGCTAGATAGAGATATTTGAGCATATTATATTATTATCCCATACTCTACATCTGACTAAGGCAGCCCTTCACTGTTCCAACCTGCTGATTTCCTCTGTTCTCTCTCTGGGTTCCTCCTCCTTGCTTACATCCCCTCTTGCTCTGCACGGGCTAACTACACTTTTGCTAGCCTTTGTATAATTAATACAGCTGTGTTTAAATCAGAGCAACTGCTCCGGTCCTCGTTTCATTTGAAGTTGCTGTGCCAGTTTTGGATGAGGAGAAAGGCTTTCCTTGCTAAATTCCATGTATATTCCCTTTCTCTCTTGGGCTGACATTCACTGATGCAGTAAATGCTGCTCCAAGGCTGCTCCAAATACAAGAGAGCAAATTCTGTGAATGCATCTCACATACCATTGACTGTGTTAAAATTCATCTTTCAGTTTTGTGGAAAAAAATGTTGATTGGCTAATTTCCTAACAGCAGGCTTATGCTTGATACCAAATCAGATATCATCTGTCTGCACCATGCTGAATTTATGCTGGTTCAACTTTTGTCTGTTCTCCCTCAATGTCATGTAATTGGCACTGTACCATAAACTTGCTATCGTGCACGCTGGCAATACATCAGAAATGTGATTATAAAGCAGGGTGATACAACTGTACGTATATTTAGGATCAGCAAATTGTGGAACTGCTGCATGACCTTTTCTTGTACAAGATACATTATCACGTTCTAAGTATTTTGCTCTGATGTCTTTAGATAATAGTAGCAATAACACCATGACTAGCACTGTGTTGTGTGTCACTGAAACAGAAGAATGCTCTCTTATTAGATCATTTATTGAAAACAATAGAGATGAGATCAAGTGCAACTTACTTTGTTACAGTAGAAATGAGATGCTCTGTATTCTGACCTACTGTGTATACATGTTTTGTTTTGGCTTTTTTTTCTAATGTTCAGTTTGTTTTGATTTTTTTTTCTAATGTTCAGTTGGTATCTTCTTAAAGCAGATCCTGAAGGTGTGTATCAGCAAAAGCACCTATAAAGCAGCAGTTTGGTTAGTTTTGGTCATCAATCAGATTACCATTTTTACTGTCTTGATGCACTTGTATTTTCACTAAGACTTAGGTACAAAATTTACTCAGAGCAGAATAGATGAATGGTTTCTGCTACAATAATGCCTATGAAAGCAAGAGCAGTCCAATCTCTTTAATGGTTTCATTTATTAAGCACTCCTCTTTCCAGTCTCCTTCCCATGAAATATGCAGAGGGAAACAATTGTGTAAAGGAACAGAAGGCAATGCTCAAGGACATACATAGTAAATGTTACAGATGCGAAGATTTCTATCATTTCAGGATGTGCTATATGAAGCGTTATTGGTACCATGTGTAGGTGAACATACCACCTCATCTGTCTTTATTGCTCTTCTTAAATGCACAGTTGTTGATCAATACAGCTAATTTTGACTACTTTAAAATACCATCCTTATCTTCTGATCAGTTCTAAGGTATTACAACTGAGCATAAGTGTCTTACTCTGGAAGATTCTCTGGTGGAAATGAAGGGTATTATACCTCAAATACTGGGGTTATGATTGATTCTTCTTCAACACCTGTCTTTTCTACAAAGACATTTCTGGCCTTTACTGTTTATAGAACAAAATGCCAGCATAAGGCTAACATATCCTTGGGGTGACATCTAAAAAGAGGGCTGGATGGAAAATACTAAGCTTGTCATCAAGATGGAGCCCAAACAGGACTTATCTTGTGCTTTTCTCTGCACATTCTTGGTGCAGAGAACAGACATATGTATTTATGTCTTTATTCCAAAGATATCCACTATTATATGTGGACAATGTCTTGAAAAATAGTGGTGATATGTTGGGCAATAGAAAGTGTCCCAAACAAAGTGCAGCTAGCGACAGTGAGATCCAACAGAATGAAGAAACATGTGGCTGAATACTGAGCATGGCTTGCAATTAGGAGATGCTGGTTGCTCAGTAAATACACAGAGTAAGCTCCTTTGTAATTAGTTTGAAGAATCCTGTTCCAGAGACAGATTTGCATGGACAAGAGCAAAACTAATGAACTAGCTGATTATGACTAGGACTGTTTGCTATGGAAAAAAGGCCTAACTTTTTGGAAGGCAATAAGAGCATTTCTTCTTGTGTGTTTCTACTTAGGCATTTCTAAATGTGTTTCATACTTTTTATGAAAAGTCATTTAAATACTATACCTTTGCAATAGGTACTTTAGACAAAGTAAATCTGAGATGTAAGCACTTTAGACAAAGTACTGCTGAGATGTAAAGATGACTTAAGAGATGTGTTTCAACTATTTGAACTGCAGCACCAGTTTTTTGATGTCCTGCTAGAAGAGCAGGCCATGAAAGTGAGGTCCTTGGGAAAGGTTTTCAAGAAGCTTTCTGCTGCCAACTCAACAACCTTAAATCTGTGCAACATGCTGATAAAGACTGCATTTGTATGACTATCAGGAAGAGCAAGTTTTGATTCTTAGATATAAAAGGGAGAGAATATACTTGTAACGCACACAGAAAGTAGAAAAGAAGACAACAAAAAAGAACTGCAGCATTAGGTTTTACTACAGGAAAAGCACTTACAGCTAATCTCCCTATAACATGTCTCCCAAAAATCTATGCAGATCAGCTGTACTGGTATGTGTTTACAGTAAAGCAAGGATCTATAAATTTACTGCAATTCAGTTGTAATGACCAGAGGTTGCAGTGCGTGCATATACACATAATATATATTATAAATGAAACATTCATTTTCATTTCAACACTAATTCCCAATAAGCCAGTATTCATCAATATATGTTTGCTAGCAGATCAATACCTAATCTGTTTGCCAATTTAATTGTATCAGGAGGGTGCATCAGACCAGTAATTTTCTAGTCAGTCTCTTGTGTTAACTGAAAAAAATGGTAAGTATCTTGACAACTACAAATGAATGAAATATTTCAATACAGGAAAAATGCTTTGCATTCTGACCCCTCTAAGAAAGCAGAGAATCAAACCTGTAATTTATTTTAGAACATTAGGTATTTTAGGAGCAGAAGATGCATCATGTTACATTAATGTAGCTATTTTATTTAAATTTGCATCTACCCAGTATAAAGAAGTGGATATAATTCAGTGCAGGACCACATGAAAAACATGTTACAGCAGCACAACTGGGAATTTGTGTCATACAAATGAAAGGAAGTCTCCAGTAGAAAAGATGCTGTAGCAGCTCCTGGCTGTCACTGTGTAAGTAGATGGATGAGTGTTTTTGTGACTCGCAAAGCTGGAAGGTTTATATTGTATTAGTGGGGCTGTTTTCATCTGATTGCATGGATCAAATCCAGCATTTGGCCAGGCTGGCTGGAGCTGGAAATCTGCCAGCTGTTACACTGTGCTATGTAGAAACAAAGTGAAAAAGGCTGTTTTTCGGGTTCTCTGTGCAACTGACATTTTTAAAGGATGGTCTGTAAAATTCTATGAGTGCCTGGGAGGGTAGATGGGAACATTTTTGGGTTGCCAAAAGTAGCTGGCCTCACGTGAGGCCTCACTCTGAGCAGCATTTGCCACTGCCATCGCTGGGAGGTGCTTGGTCCGAGCCGGTGGGACGCTTCTGGCATTCACTCCATGGTTCACTGGAAAAGTCAGCCTCATTCAAAATTGCTGTCACTTGTGATTATTTTCCCTCTTCTGGGCAAATCCAAGGCACTTTGGGTCATCTTTTTCAGAAATTGCTGTTATGGCGTAATATTTAAAGCTGATTTCAAAATAGTCTTACATATTGAAAATGAAAGCAACCTGTTCTCTGAAGGTTGGATTGCAATGATCTCTTTTCTGCATGGATCTTCTGTACATATGAAATTTTGCAAATTATGTATTCTGTTTCACAGAATTACTATATTTATTACCAGAGGAAAATGGATTTTTATTACAGCCAAAGGCTGCTTTGATGAAATATAAAATTATTAGCTATGCTAAGCCCATCCCAAAGCTCCCAATATTTTCAGCTGGATGGTTTTTCTAGAACTTTTAATTAAAATTGTTCTAAAAAGCCACAAGTTAGCTGCATGTGTACTTAAACTGAAGTTAGCTCTTCAGTTTTGCTAGTTGCTGTATGCCATCTAATTAATCTGTAGTGATTAAATGTAGATAAAATCATCTGAAATACAAGATAATTTGTGCAGATATGGAACAGTGAAGAGCTTTTACTAGTCCTTGACATAATTGTTTTATCTTTGGAAACTAATTTCAAAAGGCTGCAGATGATAATTGTTTTAATGAAGCAAAAGTGGAAAACAGCGTAGCAACCACACATGGTAAAAAAAGCAGCAGCAGAGACTTACAGAGATGAAGGTGTTTGGTTTTCAGTGTGCAGCTTGCCTTTGTTTCTAGAGGTACAGGCTCTTTTGGCTGTCCTCAAAAGTTTGGGAATCTCTCTGTGCTGTCTGACAGTTTGCATCCTGCCTCCTGTTTTGTTGAACTGACTGTTGTGTGGCTAGGAGGTGGCTTGGGGCTATGTTTTCTTTTATGATTTATGGAAAAACTTAGGGCTGAGTTTTCCAGTGGGACTGAGAAAGCAAAGAACTCCTACAAAAACGCACGGGGTTTGTTTTTCTGGCTGCCCTCAGTATTCTTGAAATTGCTCTTTCTCATTCCTGCTGAATTCTCAGCAAAAATCTTTGAGGGATTAATTTGTAGATAGTGAAACATTCCTTGGAGGGGACAGCTTGTCTTTTAAAGTATAAATGCCTGTGATTTTTGGCAGTTCCATGCATTTTCTTGGTCATGCATGGGGGTCACAGACCCTTTGTGTCACAGTAAGTGTTAGGTTAAACAAATGAAGGCTGGTGTTGGGTCAGGGGTGCATTGTCACTGGCTGGAGCACCTGTCATTCCAGAGACAGGAAAGGCAGCCCCACAGGTCATGGTGGTGAACCAGGAGGGAATTAGAGCACACACATCTAAATGCACTTTGCTCAGAGAGGTGGCTCATCTTATGTCACTCACCAGCCATTTGTCCTTTTCCTCTGGTGGCAGCAGAGCTGCCCAGAGCACACTACTTATGGCCTTGTGGTTAGAGCAAGGTCCCACAAAAGCTTCAGCCCTCCAGGGTCTGGAGGGCCTCATCAGGTTCTCTGTTCCCTGGTTGCCATTCCAGCTGTGAAGCTGTCATTGTGTCAGACCGTGAGCCTCAGGTGGGTGTGCTCACTTTTCACAAGGTGTGTGAGACACAGTTAACAGTCTTTTGCTTTGATGTTCATGGTTTATTTTCATTCCCATTTGTTGTTTTTTGTCTTTTTTCCCTGTGGTTTCCCATGAATGAGATGGGGCAAAGTTGCAAGGGATTTTTTAATACTGAAAATATCTATTACTAAAAAGGTTAGAGAGACATTACAGGGGAGGTAGACAAAGTCAGCATTAAAAGGAAATTTTGTTTTGTTGCTGAAGGTGAAGAAAAACAGTGTAAAGATAATCTCCATGTTATCTGACTAAAGTTGAGTTTACAATTCTGGGATATAAGCTTCTTTTCTGTCTTATTCCCTCTCTTTCTTTCTCCATGGCTTCAAGATTCCTCCAATTCCTCTCTTTGGCTTCAAGAAGTTGCTACAGGGTTAGGAATATAAGATCTGACTTAGGGAAGAGCTGTGCATCATAACAAAATGATACATACTGTCTCCAGAAGTAGTGCCTCACATCTCGTTAGGCTTCATATATTTTTGGGTTTTTTACCAACTGTTAGTTCTTTTCACAAAAATGAAAGAGCATCTTGGCTTGGAGTAATATTAGTATTCAGAAGGCTCACCCTAAATATACCACAGAAGAAGCAGCAAGTTGCTTTTCAAGGTCCTACTGGATGCTGGATCATCCCTATCATATCTGCACAGTCAGCTTGTCATAGCACAGTCTGTGTTCTAACCTCATGATTTTAATGTATATGAGCCTCTAGCTCTTAATGGTACATTAGCTTAATTTGTACTTGACAAAAACAATGTTCCAGTTTTGCACATTTTGGTCTATAAATATCATTCTACTTCAGGCAACAATACTCTGGCCTCCTATCAAATGCCCCTTTAACTTTTTTTCACAAAACTTTTTTTTTTTTTTAAATTAAGATTAATTTTGCATTCACAAGCCTTGTTTTACATGTGCATTCCGGGGGGCTAATCAGTGTATACAACTACATATATCCCAGTTTTTTTTATTTATCCTGAAGACTTCTCCACTTTATTATTTTGACACACAAGGGAATTTCTGAACGTGTCAGACATCCTGTGAATGGTGGTATAAAAGCCTCTCTCATGCCACGTGACAAAGAACAGACTCCAGGCACAAACAGGCATATGCTACATGTCACGAGTTAAAAGCAAACCAGAGTGGCAGTGTCCTGACCCAGCTGCACACAGAGACCCCAGTTTTGTGGCTAACTGTGCCTGTTCCCACTGTGTTACTGAAGCTGAGAGTCAGCAGCAACCCGAGGGCAGAGCTGCTTTTGGTGCCAGCCTGCTGCCAAAGGGATGTGCCAGAGGCAGAGCTGGATGGAGCCAGGCACAGTGCTCAGAGTGGGAGCTGCTCTTTGCAGTCATCGTATTTTCCAGGAGCTCTACCTGCAAGCCATTTACATCTGTATCTGCCAACTAAGTGCAGACTGAAATGGAGTCCTTCAGCTGTCAAATAGATTGGAAATCCAGATATGCTGGCACACAAACTGTCCTGTTTCTCCCAACACTGTGCTGTGATTCCCCTCTTGGTACCAGTCTTAAACACTGGTGACATTTGGAGATACATGAATGAGGGTCAGATGTCAGTCATGACTTTTGCCTGGTTTTGCTTTGTGCAGTTGCTGCAGCTGTTATCAAATTTTTGCATTGGTCCTTATTACAATTTGCTTTGTGGATGTGTTCTTTTTTGAGGTTCAGAAGTGCTTTGCAAACATGAACTCAGCCACACTGCATTTCTGAGGTGTGGTGCAACAAGCATGCATCATGTTTGGGGATGTCTGCAAATATGGAAAAAGAATTATGTTCTATATTAAAAAAAACCCAACAGTTTATTACTGAAGTCAGAGTAGAAGTCAACTATCTTCAGCATAACAGCAGGCAGGGAGAAAATTAAAATACAGTGAAGTATTAAAATACAGTTAAGTAAGGTTAAGTTACTGTGTAACCTGGCTGTGCCAATGATAAAGGCAGAACTTGGACATTTCCAGTTCTGCCCTGTCCAATTCATAGCTCTGCTTTTACCTTTTTTAACATAACTTTTAAATGAAGAAGCATTTATTGTCTGAGTGCAAGACCTGGCACAATACATGTCTCCACCATAGCTGTTCCAAGCTGCAGTATTCAGTACCTTACACCTTTGCAGTCTCTTTCAAACCCAGCTCATTACGATCTTTTGTGTAAGTCTTTCTAAATTCACAGATAATTGACAAGACAGGCTCTAAGGGGCTTAGAGTGAACTATGTCAGTGAGGCTGCTTCAGGAAGTTCTAGTGCAGAGAAGCCTAATATATTATGGGAGAAAAATAAATGATTGCCCATGCACAGCAATAGCTATAATAAATGAAATACCTCAATTGATTTCTATTTTATTTTTTTCACAAAATACCCAAAGGCAATAATCCACTTTCTGGATTAACAGCCTGTAAAATATCACTCTAAAAGATAAAGCCATCCTTGAGCTAACTTACACCAACACAGAAGGCATCAAGAGGCAGCAGAGTCTCTGCTGTGTTGTACTTGTGTAGCTTGAAACCATGCTGAGTGAAAGCTTTTCTTCTGTTTTTGTAAGACATGGGAAGAATAATTTCTGTCCAAGACTATAAATCAGACCTCATCCTGGGAAATAGGTTTACAACACCCTGAATATTACTATCTATTAATAGAGGTGTTCTCCCTGGATTAACAAATGCCATAATAGTAAATCTTCATAATTTTTCAGCATTTTGAATTGTTCTCTCCCTGTCTTTCACTGATTTTATTTTCATATCTAATTTTATTTTGCCTTTTAGCGACCTCCAAACCAAGGTTATGTCATTTAGTAAATTGAAAGCATATTCACACAAATGTGAGGTATTTAGTACTAAAGAGTCATTCCTGTCCTCCTCTTCAACCTGAATATCTGGCTGGCTCTACTGTATATTGCCTGTGCCTTGTGTCCAGGAAAGCAGTCATTTTATCACAGTCTGACCATTTTGAAGGTTTTCTACATTTTGGGGAGTTGCAATATGAGTCAAGCAGAAAGGTTTAAAACCTCTCACAAAGATTTACACATGTTTTGATTGGGTGGGAAAAGCACCTGAAGAGTGAAGGGATAGGAGAGAGGATTTGAGGGGAACATGGATAATGTGGAGGGAGAAGGCAATTGTCTGTAGGGTAAATAACCCTAGCAGTTTAATAAAGATGATTTTCAAGGCAGGATCTTTCAGTGATCCAATTTTTAGGATAACCTCCAGAAGTAGTTATACTGGCAAAACTATGAGGCAAGAGATTCTCAAGTGTTGAGAGAAGCAGTAGGGAGGACAAAAAGGAAGATTTGTTAATCTAGTCTAGCATGGGGGAGTTCATGGAATAAAATTAAATGGTATTCCTCTGCTTAGGATCATTATGGGATTTGCTGGTCTTTAGGTTAGGAATAAACAGTGCAAAGGTGTTAAAGTACAATTTGAAGAAAAGGATGCTTACACTTAGGGAAGGCAAAGGGTAAGTGCAGCGTAATGAATCACAGACTAAGCAGGGGTGGATGGTTGCAAAGCCAGGCTAACCTGATAGTCTTTTGGTTAGCAAATGCCTTATCTTGATGAAGAGTATGTGGTATGTCCTCTTTATCTGGCCTTCAGATAAACAAAAATATCTGATCTGGTACTATAAAGAAAAATACTAGCTAAATTGGAAGAGAAGCACTTAGCTCTAAGTGGGTGGAGGGAGACCAGGAGTTGACTCTGGAGGTATATCTAACTACATGTAGTGCTAAAAAGGAAAGTGAAAGGCTGGGGAGAGGTTACTGCTGGAACTCCAGAAGAGTTTGTCTTTGCAGTGATCTTATTTAATAATTTTATTAGTGACATTTGTGGAAATATCAGCAAACTTCACGTGCCAATTCCTAATGCCATGCTTAATGTCCTTTAAAATACAGATGGCTTCAGCAGGACTGGGAGGTTTACCTGGGAACCCTGGGGGGGAAAAAGGAGGGGAGGAGGGGAGAAGGCTAAATGGTGAGGCAAGAAGGTGGAGAAAAAAGAGACATGCCATAATGAGTCATGTTTTATGGAAGTACAGTAGTCAGAGTGCAATAATGAAAAGAAAGAGGCTGAGACTAGACCCATTATTTCTCCCCTTTGTTCCACTACTGGGAGATTTCAAAACACAGCTGTTGTACCTGTTGGACTGGGATGGTGTAAGCATTTCAGAAGAGTAACCTCCATCTAACCACATACTTAACTCCTTAAACCCAGGCCTATTTGATAGGTGGTTAGAATATATTTTATTACTTTAAGGCTTCAGAAAGCAGTGTGTAATTTCTTGCATTTCAAAATGTTCAGTAACCTGGTGGAAAGACTGCCTTGAAGAGTGAAAGGTGTGATTTCATACAGCTATGCTCAGTTCAGTTTTTCCAGTTTCTAGGCAAATAACTTACTTGTTAGGCTAGTGTGTCAATATGCAGCTGCTACTGCTCCCTATCCATACTGTCCTCATTTTTTAAGGGAGAAGGAAAGTCTTGTGTTCTATTAGTTGACTTAACTTTTTAAGAAGTCTGGCTGACTGTCCTGGGCCTGGAATAGAAGTGTAGGCCTAATAGGGAGACATGTCTGCTTAACTGCAAGGCTTTGATGGCAGCTCTAAAAGCACCTTTGGAGTTTTCTTCCAGCCTGTTGTGCACAGTGGATCTTGGTTTGCCCCATGGACCACATGCATCTCCCACTGACAGGCCTTGAGGGACCCTGTGCCTCCTCCTACCCAAATAATTTAGGGTGAAATGAGGACACCAATAACTTTTGGTGCCCCTGCATGCATGAGGCTGTCAGATGGGATGGCATTGCCCTCTTTGAGCTCACAGTATCACAGTCTGCTCCAGGGAATCCCTCTCTCACTCAGTGGAGCTGTGCCACTGATGGGAAAGGATGGGATGGCTGGCCTGCAGCACGTTTCCACCGACTGCAGCGTCACAGGGGGGAAGCTGGAGATTAAGATTGCATGGCTGGGTACCTTACCTCACAGTTTCTGGGTTTTTCTAAGGCTAGGGTTTGGAGAGGTGGGATGGGGGGAAAAAAAAGCATGTTCTGAATATCTGTGAGCACTGGCTACCTTAACTGTGTTTTGGTGAGACTTAGGCACTGACAACTCAAGGGTATGATGATATTTTTGTTTGGTATTAATGAAGGCACTCAAGGCCAGTATGCAAATTCTTGCCCACAGAAATCTCTGAGAATCTCCATTAAGAGCAGATTTGTCTCCAATATAGGTAAATATTGAATTTTCACAAAATTTTCACAAATTAGAAACCTGCAGTCCCTTTTCTCAGATGTTTTCTTTGTTGTCTAACAGCATCAATAATTAACTGCAAAGTAGCCACAGTGAGAAGCAGAATCATGAATATTAACTTGGCAGGTTTATTTTTAAACTGTCTGCCTCAAAAGCAACCTTACCATTCCAGTATTTCCCATCTCTTATATGAACAGTAATCAAAGAATTTTCTTTATTGTGGCAGACCTGAAACACAGCGGACAAAACGGTTTATGCTTGGAACAAACAAAAGCAGTAGAAGGGTTGGAGACCTGCAGTCGGGTGGTTCACTCTCAGATGTGGAGGCTGGCCAAATTTCCCCGGTGGCCTGGCCTTTCTGCCATGGTTCCACATCAGCAACCGAGCCCAACAAGTGTCAGGTTGAATTCAAATAGCAGAATTGATTGCTGGGCATGGTTTATGCCTGTCTGCCTCTCCTTGGGTGGGGAAGGCTTGTTTAAATTTTGCCCTGCCATTTTGAGCTGGCTTCAGACATTTCTCAATTTATTGGAAGTCTCTGCTTTGCAGATGAGGTTCTTTTCACTAATAACTTTATGCTATGACATTTTACTTTACTAGCTTGTAAAGCCAGCTTACCATGAAAGTTTAAAGGAACATGGCTTTCTTAAAGAATATATCTATCAGCAGTTACAAGAAAGCTCCTCTCAATGTGGGTTTTGAAATAGGAGCCCACTTGACTTTAAATTTAAGGCGAAAAATACACTTTTCTTCAACTGAGCCATTCTAAAACATAACCTTTTCAACAAATAAGCCAAGAAGAAGCCTTTGAATTCAAGTACATCTAAGCTGTTAGAACACACAGGACTTGGTTGAAATTTGCACTTCACTGCAATTGATTGATCCAGTTGCAAGCTTATGCTGCTTCCTGCCTGCCTCCTATTTAAAGAACAAACAAAAATTTTGCAAGCTGTGATGTGGCAACATCATATTTTTGTTTCTGTGAGAATACACTGGAATAGAATAAAAATTTTACAGTTGGAAGGGTCATACTATGATCATCTAGTCCAACTGCCTGACCACTTCAGGGCTGACCAAAAATTTAGGCATGTTGTTAAGGACATTGCTCAAATGTTTCCTAAATGCAGACAGGCACAGGGGATGCAACATCTCTTTAGGAAGCCTGTTCCTGTGTCTGACCACCATCTCAGGAAAGGAACCTCCCATGGTGCAGCTTTGCACTATTGCCCTGTGTCCTGTGACTGCATACCTGGGAGATCAGCACTGCCCTCTCCACTTCCCCTTCTCAGGAAGCTGTAGAGAGCAATGGGGCTGGTGCTCATGCTCCTTCTCTCCAAACTAGACAAACACTGAGTTTTTGTCCCACAAACTGCTTCTCATGGGACATTTCTTCCAGCACTTTCACCAGCTTTGTTGCCATCCTGCAACACATGTAAGTGCCTTCACACCCTTTTCAAATGCTGGGTCCCAGACCTGCACACAGGTACCCCAGGTGAGGCTGCACTAGCTCTGAATGCAGCAGGATAACCACGTCCCTTGACAGGCTGGTGGTGCTGTGTTTGCTGCCCCCCAGGATGGGGTTTGCCCTCTGACACAATGCTGCCTCACACTGAGCCTGCTTTCAGGCAGCATGCCCAGATCCCCTTCAGCTGGGCTGCTGTCAGCCACTCCTCTCCTCGTCTGTACTTGTGCACAGTGTAGCTGTTTGATATTTTACCACAGTTTCTTGCCTCCTGATGAAGAGGGTTGCTGAAGTTAGTGTAAACAAACACTTCAATGCAGGGGTCATGGTAAGATGACAAATAGAACATCTTAAAATCTGTGAGGTTTAGTTAAGAAGTTCAGCTGAGAAACATTTCAGTGTTGTTGATTTTGGTGAAATGTCTTTATTTGTTCAGAAACTTTGTTTTTACAAACACTGTGCTATTTTTGTAACTTAATAAAAGCATTTCTAGATAGTCTACTCTCGTAAGCACATACAGAAATTACATCTCCCTTTATAAAATAATCCTCTGTATATAATCTGTAGATTGCCATCAGGAATTCATGTGCACCTAACATGTCTTTTCTGATATATAATGTAAAAAATAAGGGGCCTTATTTCTTTTTTCGGTGGTATCTATCTTTTTATGTTATGAAATACCATATAAATTGCAAAAAGAAAACCTCATTTTTAAAAGGACTTTCTTCCTGAGACAAAACAAAGATGCCATTGCCCTTGTCTTGATATCCCCCAGTGTGCCATGATTAAAGTATTTTCATTGTCCAGGCCATAAACTTTATTTTAAAGCATGTCTATTTTAATTCATGTCCCCTTATAATTCATTGTCTAAATTCTCAGCACAGATGGATAATCATTATTTTTACTACAGCAATATCTAGAAGGCCCTATTTACTTTGGGGCTCTGTGGTGCTTGATACTATGCAACCAAAAAGACAGTCCTCGCCTAGGCATTTTTTTTCCCAATACATAAGTATAGCAGTGTTTTAATTAAGTTGTCATGCTGCTTTTAAGATAATCAAAAGCCTGACAGATAATTTCATTTCATAGTAGAATAAAGTTCTGTTTCTCTGAGCAGAAAAAATTAGTCTGTTACTGATAATTAAAGGTCTTTTCTGCTGTGTATGCTAAACTTCACCATCTGATGGAGGTGCATGGCAATTGAAAGCAGCAAGAATTGCCCACATGTGTCCAAAGGCCAGTTTTTCCTGAAGAGTTAACACTAGAGATTCTTCAAAATCTGTTTGTATTTCAGTGATATTTTGATATTGCAAGGCAATGATGCAACGTATTCTGTGAGCAGTCACCTGCACAGCCTTGGCTACCAGCAGTGCATAAGCTCACTGATGTATTTTTCAGCCATTTGAGCCTTAACAGCCTTGATGTGCCTTGGAGAGCTGGAACAGCAGCTCTGATAGCCTTGCAATACACCTGGAATTGCCTGGGGGGGAAAAAAATTGATGAACATTGCATGAACCTCCTCAGAAAATGCCCTTGCTGATTTTTTGAGAGTCCATTGGAGAAATGAGCCAGCGACTTCATTCTCTACTAAAGCCTGTATGAAGGGATTTCCTGTAGACTTCATTCAGGGAGAGATTCCCTTTGCAGGTGTTAAATACTAAAGCCATACAGGAGCAGTTGCTGCTGCTTCTAACACTGCAGAGACCAAACCCAAGAAGATAAAGGGAGTCAAAGGAGCAAGTGAAAGATATGGGAGGGAAGCCAAAGAGGCAACTGGAATAAGAGGAAGTGGTGAAGGAAGGCAGAGATAGGGAGAGAGGAAGGAGCAAGACTCCAGAAGGAGGAATAGACTTGGAAACACAGGGACAGAAATAGCAGCTGTAATTGATTTTTAGCAAGAAAGGAGCTGCAGCTCTTAGTACAGAATATGTGTACACAGTCATGGTGCTGTCTAAATGAGATAGAATTAAGCTGGTACTAATATTCACATTCTTTACAATTTTTTCTGCTAAGAAGGAATGCAGCAAATAAACTTTAGGAGGATGCAACTTAAAATATTTCTGTGTCAGCACAGCAAGCCCTCATCACTCAGTAGAAAACTGAAGTAATCCTACATGAATAAATAGTCTTTAAAAGGGGATCAAAGTAGGAGAGAGAGAAACAAAAGGGAAGAAACAGTCACAATTATGTTTCATCAGATTCCTTTTCTATGCCTCTACACGTAGTTTCTTTTGTGTTCATTGAGTGTAGCTACAAGTTTACAGCTGCTTTCTTGATGTTCAGTAAAAATTGTTGCTAAGCCTTCCTAAAAGCTTATGGGGAATTTTCTGGTACAAAAGCATCTGATGAACTTTTGAATAGCAGGTAAGGCCCCATTACTTGCATTGTTTTATCAAGTGAGTGGTTCCTCTGAATTAATTGTCTTCTTCTTTGAAAAACAGCTCTAGGAAGTTGCCATGTTCCAGAGGCAGGATGAAGTTAATGTATCTGTTGTTTTGTCAGCCCATATGACTGAGAAAATCTAAATACGTGTGAGCTTGTCAAAAGTATTTTCTAAATATTTAGTCCTGTAAAACACTGGAATGAATTTTTGAAAGTACTATTATGCCAAAAAAATTTGCCAATATGCTCATTCTGGAGTAAAGCCATGAAAATCAATGGAGAACAACACTGTCAAATTAGTTTCAAGGCAGCATGAGAGAAGAATGGAAAAAATAATGAAAGAGACTCTCCAAACTTTGCTTCCAAAAAGGAGGAACCTTTTCTATTTCTTAGAGATAAAATTAAAACAAGTGCTCAGTAAGAAATTAATATTAAAGCAGAGCTAGTCTGTTGTACATTCATTAAAAAAGCAAGTGCAGGTGCATTTAGGGATCACTGTAACCTTAGCACTCGGTGTGTGTGGCACCCCAGCAGGACATTGAGTTGTGCTAGATGTGTGGCAGAACCCAGGGTTTTTAAAAGGACTTTCTTTGTGTCAAAAAGGGCTTTGTATGCGCTCAGTGCTCTGTTGTTGGGTTTAATGTCTCTGCAGTTTTGCAGTGTGCAGTGCTGGCACACAGAGCACCCTCCTGGCCAGGGCCAAACCCAGCTTGCCAGGCTGGCTGGGGGCGATGGGCTGCTCCTCCCTGCAGCGTCACCGGAGCCAGCCCAGTGTACTGGTGCTTGCTGGTGGACGTGCTGGCAGGAAGGAGCTCCCTTGGTGGGGTGAGGAGCACCGTGGCACATGGGATGCAGGCTCCTGGTGCCAGCAGTGCTGTCAGAAGCAGGGCAGTGAGACCCAGCCAGCTGCCTGCCCTTCCACAGCCATCTGTCCTGCTCCTGCGCAGCTGGAGCGACCAGGAGTTAGTCCTCCACACTGGGAGAGATATAGGTCTTGCTGTGCTACCTTAAATTGAATTTAAAAATTAAAAAAAATAAAGTCTGCCTTGGGCTCAACTGCATGCCTTAAATGGGGAATTTTAATAATGGGCCAACAGCAGCAGTTTGAAGTATCTTACTGAGGAAAAGGTCACTGTGCCCATAAGTTATCCCAGCATTTGATCAGTGGAGTCTTTTCCAAAGACTTTAAGTCTCATTATTCACTGCTTATAAAGTCACTTGAGATATAATAAGTCTTTTTATAGTAATGAAAGAACTCCCACAATTAGCCAGAAGGCAGCCATCTATCTTTTTAAACTACTCGGTTCAGAGGAGACCAGGAGCTTCAGTCGTCTGTGTGTGGATGAATTGTTATGACAGTGATAAGTGTGACATTCATGTGGCAATGCCAGCCATGACTGAGTTTTTTTTTCTATTAGTGAAAAGTACAGTATGACTCCCTAAAAGGAAAAAAAAGGCCACACATTATTTAGAATCCTAAAATCTGCCGTTCAGCCTCTTCCATTATTCTTTGGGAACTGCAGATGATTAAAGAATGTCATTAATTTGGTCTCCTAAAACTTTAATGGCAATTACCTTTTGAAGAGCCTCTTTTCTGAAAAAAGTACATACCCTGTAAGAGAAATTGGAGAGTGAGCTTGTGGTGGAGCAGAGACACCATGAAGTTCACAGAAGACTATAGCATTTAGTGCAAAGGCTTAGAAATTAAAAGTGTTCGTTCTGAGCACGCACACTGGCCTTTGATTGTATTTTTCCCCATCATCAAAGGATTACTGTATGTGGTAGATCTCTTGAGAGATTTATTCAATGCCCTATCCTCAAACAGAAAAAGTTTGCAATGATTAATATAATAAATGATGTTGTAATTATATCAAGAAGTAACGCAATGTATTTTATGCATGCCACAGCTAGTTTAGTCTTTATGCCCTCAGGCAGAATCTTAATATCATCAGAAAAACTGTTTGTCAATATTAAAAGCAATTTGCATAGTAAATATACCCTAGCCTTGCAACATTACCATCTGGGTTAGCTGAGCATTCGTGTTGGTACCAGGAGGTGCTGGTGAAGGCAGACCTGATGAGTGTTCAGCTTTCCAGCTGTCACCCTGGGAGGATGACAAGTTCCCAGCCTGTGGGGAGGGGACAGGTTCAGTGAGAGGGCAGTGGGAGGTCTTTGTAGAGAAGAGTTCAGGAAAGGAAAGATGGAAGGTTGGGGAACCAGCAGGCATGAGAGTCCTAGGGAGTAAAGAAGGGGCTGCACTGAAAGGAAAAGGCAGAGTGAGAAGAGCTGACAGCCCAAAAGAGAGAACAGAGGCAGCAAAGCAAGGGAAGGAGGAATGAGGCTGGAAGGGCATTCAAGAAAGATGGTGATTGCAACTAATCACAGGTCTGCTGGGTAGATTAAGGGGGTTTGGAAAAAGACAACAGCAGCTGATCACAAATACTTGTCTACCAACAGTTGTCTCCAGGCAGCTCTCTCTGAAACTAATGCAGTAATTCTTGAATTTAATTTGGTGATTTCATTTCACTCAAAAGGCAAATGCAGATGACACAAACCAAGAGAATTGCAGATAATTGTATGTTTGCTCTTTCAAAACTTAAGTGAATATTTTCTGAGATTTTGCTGTACTTTCTGAGCTGAACTTTCTGAGCTGTTCTGATGTTGTTGGACATCAGCATTAAAGGACTTGAAAGGATCTTTGTGAGATGTGCATTGCTCTAAAGCACAGTGATGATTCGAGGAAATGTTCTCCAGTTACATCAACTGCCAAGCCTCACGTTATGAGGTGCAGAAATTAAGTTTGCGTTTTGGCTACAAATCAAAGCTGCTGATTAATGATTTAAAACTTGTTGGGGCAGTGATAGTTATCCTGGAGATGTGAATTGTAGCATCCAAGTGGTTTTTAAGAGTTGTCCCAAGGTGAGGGCCCAGAACCACAGAGTCTTTGGGGATGGAAATGTCCCTTACAGTATTAAGGAGATTGAAATGCTCAAAGGCATTTGTAGTGAATGAGCACTGTACCTCACCCAGCCAGCTAGAAGCAGGCTGTAGGCACACGTCTAAAACACAGTCCATTTCCTATACTCAATACCATAAATGCAATTAGGCAGTCAATACATTTGGGATTTAAAACCCCAAACCTCTTCCCAAAGTTGGGGGGATCTTCAGTGATTGCTTACAACAGACTTGAACGTTTTTTCAAAATATGGAGCATGATTCTGCAGACAATTTTGGGAGATGCTTCTAGCAGTGGTTTTGTTTTATTTAGAGGTGACTGGGTTGGGAAGACAAAATCATGAAGAAAAAAGATACTGAGTTTCTATTTGTTGGAGAACCAAAGTTTCACAAGCACAAGGTATTAGTTACCTTGCTCACTAGTTTGCTGTATTAACTGCAGATGTGATTAGAACTATTTATCCATTCTGTGTATATCTGCCTGGGACAAGTTTTCCATTCCAGTTTAAAAATCTTCTGAATGCCCCAGGACATCTTGTTAGGCAATACTTCCAGGCAGTGTCCAGCTTTTCGCTGGTATCTTTCCAAAATATGTTATGTCCTTCATAGAGAGAAATTCTAGCTGTCAGACCTGCCCACAGATGCACTGATCTCGGTGAACAGCTCTGACAAAATGAAGCATCATCCTGAGGTCAGTTGAAAGGAAGGTGCTTTTTTCTGGCAATTGCTGTTTAAATGATCAAAATTGCCATTTCTATGTTTTCCCAGTTTTTGTAACCTTTATTTTGTCTTGCTCAGATAAAGACTTATCCATAGGCTTTTCAGCCACAGTAGATTTCTGCTAATTACTGGGAAATAGAAGTGGTGTGCTGGTTGCACACAGAGATGCACAGAAGGCTGCAGTACTGGGCATTGCCTGGACCTATCCAGAATTGTTAACCAACTACACAAACCAGCTATCAAACAGCACAAACCTCGGCTCTACAGGTAATAGAGATGTAATTCTTGTTATAAGCCTGTGGTTCAGCTTGAGGGAAGCAGCCAGAGCCTGCATGTTCAGCAGCTTTTAGGAAGGATGACAAGATTTCACAGTCAGGGCAGCAAAGGATCAAATTGGAACAAGAGTTGCTTAACTCATCTGGTCAAGGAAGAGAAAACGTCATTAACCAGCATAATAAAAGTTGTCCCTTTACTGAACTTGCATGAACCCTGACTGAGATAGTGGTATTGGATAATGGCTGAATTTGCTGTTAAAGTTAAATTTGCTGTTAAAGTTAATCTTTGAGATTAACTTGCTGAAGAAAAGTGTCTTAGTACTAAACTGTAACCTAAAATGTCAGTGTGTCAAATGCCCTTTCTGTAGACGAACTATCACACGTGTGTTGGCAGAATTCACAGTGTCCTCTCCAGCATGGGTGTCACTGGGAGAAACTGACAGGTTGGCACTGTGTCACATGTGCAGGGCCAGCCTGTCCTGCCCAGGGAGCCTCACAGCTGTTGGCCCTCAGCAGCAGAAGTTTTCTAGAGTTTCTGTATGCCAAAAGTTGTAAGTCTGAGATGTTTTTGTTCTTTTTTTCCCTGTTGCCTGCAGTTAGGAAGGGCTCAAATTCCTGTCCTAAAGAAGGACTGGTCAAACTTAAGGACAGTGTTTGATCTTTGTGCCAGTCTGCTGTCCAAGGATGCATCAGGGAATGATAGCCTGGGTGTATTTAGGGTGAGAGATTGAAGGTGAAGAGACTGCTGTGATGAGAGCAGATTTAGCACCTGTCAGGTCAGGGGCATCTTCTGCATGGGTGTTGAAATCTCCTGGGACAGTGAGCCTTGTGTGAACTCCATCATCATGTCAGACAGCATCTCTGTCATTTAGCTAGGAAAGCTGAGTGTCTAGACATCTCTGCTCTTGCAGAACACTTCAGTTATTCTTCCCATTGCCTTTACTGAATAAATGAAGCGTCTCAAAGGATTTTACTTCAACAGAGCTGATCTTAAATTTAAACTTGCATGTGCCAGATATTTGCTGAGGGTAGGAGGTTATCTCATGAGCTGCTAATGATTTTGTGATGATTGCATTCACATGACTATACATACTTTTTCCTTTTTTTTTCCTTTTTTCTGCTATTTTCCTTTTAATATGGAAAAAGTAAAGACTACAGGAAACATCAACATTTCTGGCTCTTTTGTTTCAAAAATTCTGTCCAGCATTAAATGATCAAGAGCAGAAAAGTGTTAGAAGACAGACAAGACAGTTTAAATTTTCAATCACAGGCACTTAAATCCTGAAAGCAGTCTTCATTGAAGGACTGATTTTTCTTCACCTTTTCTTTGCACTCATAACAGGAAGATAACTTAACAACCATTTGTCTACATGTTTCATAGTCAGTGTTCTGTTATTTAGTCCTGTCCTTCCCTGCTGCCCACCTCTCTATGTGGGAGCAAGCCTGTGTAGGTTGGTGCTGGCACTAGAAGTGGCAGTTGGCCAGTGTCAGTTGATGTTTGCACGAAAGACAAAGCCCATTTCCTTGTTTATTTTCTGATGCTGATGAAGTTTTGCATGTGGCCGGGTTTAGAGCAAGAATCCAAAGGGGATGGCAAGGATCCAGACAGTGGCCCCTAGTCACTCTGGGGGAGATGTTGACAAGTGGCCCAGACTTTGCAATGTGTCCAATAGCCGGGGACAGGGGGAGAGAGCTTTCATTAAACAAAAGCTTAATCAAAGAGGGCAGGAGGACGGATTACATGAGAAAAGATATATTCTTTACTTAACATTCACAACTAGCTTGTGGATTAATTAGCCCATCTGCTACAACAAATGTATTCCCTTGTCTTTGTGTTGACTGTTAAAAGTGACTGATTTCTGTATCCACTTAAAATAGTACCCTGGATTCCACTGAAAGTAACCTTTCAGAGGCGAGGAATTTATTTAATCATCCACTTAGAACCTGTAAATGGCTTGCTGTAAATATGTGCTCTGCTGTCTTTGACTCCCAGGGTAACTATATGTGAGAGCTAAGTTGGGGGATAATGCAGGAGGAAGAAGATCCTTAAAGAACCTGCAGGAAAAGTGCTTCCAACCCCATCTGTAGTACTGGCTTTAGGTCTTTAAAAAATTCTCCTCAGCCCCAAGTCGGCAGGACAGCTGCCCGCATAGAGTAATTCAGATAGAGATTTTCTTCTGAGAAAGGAAGCATTTGTAAATTATGTGATCTTTATGCAGATCGACAAAGTGTGTTGATGAACTTCAAGTGACAGTTTAAACAAGTATTGGGTCCACTGTGCTTGTATTTCATAAGAAACCAAATAAAGGAGAGAACATGTTTAAAGTCATCAAATTAAATAGGCATTAAAATGAAAATAGAGGGCACCCATAGGTTCCCAGGATAAATGAAAATGTGTATCTTTTGTGATTTTTCACGTTCATGTGATTTTAAAATATTATTATTCTTTAGAAATAAAATTTGCATGTAAATGGCATTATTGTGAATTTATGTCTATTTCCTCAGAATAAGTGATAAGTATTGGTTTATGTGAATAGACAGAGCTTCTGGTTTTCAAAAAAAAAAAAAAAAAGGGCTTTGTATGCTATCCAAACGTCTTTTAGATTTGTTGATGTGGATTTGTGATAAAATGGTTATCTTGTGCCAAAATCCACTTGGTTCAGCTGGGATACAGAAGGATTGTATGTTTTATACTTGAATAGAGGAAAAAATTGATACATTGCTATGTGATATTTATTCCCAAGCATTTACTTTTGG
Source organism: Urocynchramus pylzowi (assembly GCA_013397555.1). Classification (NCBI taxonomy): domain Eukaryota; kingdom Metazoa; phylum Chordata; class Aves; order Passeriformes; family Fringillidae; genus Urocynchramus; species Urocynchramus pylzowi. The sequence continues at coordinate 769,168 of VZRH01003515.1, forward strand.
GAGAAACACCATATAGTTATCTGAAGCTTAAAAAGTATCAAAAGGGGAGTCAGGAAAGTAATTTTTCTGTTCTTAGGGCCTTTGGAATGAGAGTACCTCAGGCAGCCTATAGGCCACTCTTGTTACAAAAATCACAGAAACTGAAAAGCTGTGTCCTTGGTCGGATCTGAGTTGGAAACAAGAACGAAGCAGAGCCTGGCACTGAAGCGTGGGTGGAAGCCCCAGGCTGGAAGCCTTATCTGTGATTGCCCCCATTAGATGGCGCTGAGTCTGAACGCCCTGGCACCCTGGCTTGTGTTATCTGAGAGGGTTTGCAGAAGCTCTCTCCTTGGGGAAACTTCTTTGGTTTTCTTATAGCTTAATTTGTTCTTTGACTTCTCTGGCTGTTCTTCTTAGATACAACTGATATTTTTCCATTAAATTAGATTATAATTAGTTATGATTTTATGGATGATAGTTTAAATGATAAAATTACAACATTAAATCTTTTTTTTTTTTTTTTTTTTTTTTGGCTTCAGTTATCAGACAGACCACAGATATGCATTGAGCTTAGGTGAGCAATCTAGCTGCCTTTTGAATTACCTGGTCACGGTCTAGGCTACAAGTGGTGTGGTACTTTTGGGTGTCCCAGGCATTCAGCATAAGCAGTTTTGAGTTTTTTTAAGTATAGAAATGTGTTCAAAATTTGCAGGCCTCTCTTCACTGCATACAGCATCAGGCCTAGCTAGCAAGATCAGCTGACCTTTACATTGGTGGCTACATTACAGTACAGTTATTTTGCATGTCCTCGTGAGTGGCATGGGCGTGAAAGTGATGATTCTTTGGAAGTTAAGTCAGAGGAAAGATGATGCTACCTTGTACTTGTGCACATACTCTGGAAATGTATTGAATGGATATATACATGAAATTAATGATCAGCAGTATCCTAGCCATGCACATAAATATGATAGGACTATGGTTGCACAAGTTGCTTCAAAATGTTGCTGAAGGCTGCTGAGTTACTGAAGTTCTTTTGAGCTTGCTGACGTTATTCTTGTTTGCCTTTGTCCTTTTTGACAAGAAATTTCCAAGAATTTCTTGAATGAAGGAGTGATGTGACAAAGAAATTTTCATTTCCACCACTATTTGCAAACACAAGGGAAAACTAATTTATGGGGTCTGTCCCGTTTCTGGGGAGTGTTTAGACTTAGTTCATTGAGTTTCATGAAGTTTTATGACTCATTGTCTGTACAAAGAAGATAATTTGAGCATGACCTTGCAGCAGACTCCTATTTCTGATTTGCTGGCGGTGTAAAAGTTTTCCTGGGAATATAAATTTTAACCAGGTTTTGGTACCATCAGGTAGCCACATTTCTCACTAGAAAACCCTACCTTTCTACCCCAGAACAGAATCAGTCCACAGTAGGTCACAAAAGTTAGGTCCTGTGTAGCAGTCAATAGTGGTCCCACTGCTCTGGAAGCAGTGGAATAGTATTTTCTGTGTAGGGATGTTACACAGCCCTGTGTTCAAGGGTTTAGCTACTGACTGCCACTGACCAATTAGCCTTCTCATTTTGTAGTGGGCTGATGCTTGCAAATCTTGCCCCAAGCTTCTGAATTCCTATAAATTTAGCATAATCAAGGTTTGATTATGCTAAAAGTTGCATTTTTTTAGTACTCTAAGGTCTCATCTAGACCATGAGGAATTTGCTGCTTTGTCTGTAGCAGAGAGAAACCTTGGCACAGTCTTTTAGTTTTGCCAAGCTATGCGACATTTGCAATGCAATTTTCTCTGGTTGTTTATTTGTCTGTTCATAGCAAATTATTTATTGAGTTAGTTCTCTTTCCTTGCACAACCAGCAGCTGACTGTGCTAGTTCAATCTTCCTATCTGTGTTCTTAATGGTTGTATAATAGCCATAGCAGATAAGTGACAAAACATTGAAAATTGGCCTTGTTTCTTTTTTAGACGTCAGAGACATGTTTATTGACATGTGCATTGATAACAGTGCTATGCCAGAAATCCTTTAAAACAATTGCATGCCACAGAAAATGCTGAAATTCAAAATTAAAGGCACCCCTTTTATTTTTCCTGTATTTTACAAACCTAATAAAACAGGGTAAGGATTTAAATTACTTTCCAAATATTGTATTTTCTTTGCTGTGTTCGGAATCCATTGGGTGGGACAGTTATGGCAGAGTTCAAACCATTTCTAATTTCTGGCAAAGATTAAATAACTTATTTCTCCTCCCAGCTGTATATTCCCTCTTGCATGGATACCAAAATATGCTCGGCAGTGTCATCAGGCGTCTTGATGTGCTGCACAAGTAATTCATCCCCCTGTGTTTTACACCCATGCTTTTATGCTGCCTTTTCCCTCACCTGTGCCGTGTTCTCCTGTTTTCTCTAGGTCAATGGGAAGGACCTCTCCAAGGCCACCCATGAGGAAGCAGTGGAAGCTTTCCGCAGCGCCAAGGAGCCCATTGTAGTTCAGGTTTTGCGACGAGCCCCAGCTGCCAAAGCTCACAGCAGCGCTCAGGATGCTCGGCTTACGGATGCCAGCACTCAGACCGACATCACTTTTGAGCACATCATGGCTCTGGCCAAGCTAAGGCCTTCCACACCACCAGTTCCTGATATCTGCCCTTTTCTACTTTCAGATAGGTATGCTTTACGTTTTTCTGCTGTTTACCTGTGGGATTGAGGCACTGCAGTGATGGTCTTCTAGCCTTCTCCTGAAAAAGTCTCAGGAACACTTTAAATAAATAATAAATGTTGTTGATAACCAGTATCCCATTCAGGCTTCAGCGATGCCTTTCCTAAACTCTGCTTGTAGATGAGGGCTACAGGAAGGAATCTCTGATATGTTTACTTTGTGTTTACGTATCTGTTCATCCAAAGCTAAGCCCTAGTCAAGAAGAAAAACACTTCTGCATTCCAAAGTACCAAAAATGCTTCTTCAGACCTTGAAAGAGCTTGTCTTGTTTTCTATTCTTCCAAATGTTTTACAAAAACAAATCAAGGAAACAAGTGATTTAATATAAAGGTCCCCTTATCAAAAGCAAAACAATTCCAAAAGTATAGAGATCCAAAAGTACCATTTCATCTGTCATATGAACAAAATATATGAATTAAATTATCTCTCTTTGGAACTGAATTGGATGCAAACACCACCAGGTGGTGCTTATACATAAGTAGAGTTCTTCCTCTTTTGACTCCACCTCATGAATAACATCATGTTGTGGGTGACCCTAGATGACCCTACAGACCCTCTGCAGCCTGCAAAAAAACTATTATAGCCCTAGAGCTTTTTCACTGATTTGCTGGCGTGCTGTGTGGGTCTGCAGAATTTATGCTAATGCAGAACATGACACTTTTCAGTTTGATGTAGGTCCATTTTTAGAAGTTCTAGGCTAGAGGGATTGGGCTTACTGCTCACTGCTGCACAGCAAGGAACAGGATAAATGTATTTCTGAGTTTTTACTGAGTGTTTCTAAACTCTGGGCTACTGTGATTGAAGTTTCTGTGCCCTCAGCATGGGGAAGAGTTTTCAACCTCTGCTAAGATAGGTCCACACTGGATACTACATGGTTGGGATCCAGCCTTGGGTCTAAAGATGTTGTCAAGACCTCATTCTTTGTGTTCCAAGCCCATTCAACAGTACAGTTTACTGACATTCGTGCCTGTGCAGTTGCTGAAGTGCACTTCACCATGTTGTTACCACTTTAACACAAGGGGATAATGGAAATTATTTTATGTAAATTCTTGAGCAGTTTGTGAGCCTGGCACAGCCTGTAGATTGTTCAAGACTATGAAGTGAGACTGAATTGGCAGCAGGGGGAGGAGGCGACAGTGGAGGGGGGTGAGGTGGGACCTTTTAATTTAAAAAAACCCGTATTTTCTCATCTATTGTTATTGTACTGCTTTGTTCCACATAGCTGCCATTCTCTTCACCCAGTGGAGCATGAATTTTATGAAGGTAATGAGTATCTTTCCAGCCTGCCTGCTGATGCAGATAGAGCAGAGGACTTTGAGTATGAGGTAAGATCATGGGCACACTTCACCCTCTCTTTCTGTTACTACAGATATGGCATTTACACAGCTGATAGCAGGCTCCTCTGAGAAAAAGAAGAGTGGGAATACTTCTTAAAAATCATCACAAAAGGCAGTTTTGTATTATACCTGTGTGATGTCACAGGATTTACTGGAGGTAGGCTAGGGTTAGGCTAAAGATGTGAAATTTGAAAGCAAAATTCTGCAGTGGGTGACTACATACAAGTCTAGGAGGTTTGTTTAACATGTTCTGTCTTTTTGCAGTGGAGACTGCAACTCAAATGCTTCTCTTTAGTACATTTAACACTTTAAAGCAGGCCTTTCCACAAATGGTTACTGGAAGTTTAATTGCTTTCCTCCTCCTGCCTCTAATTTTATAAATCAATTTTCCTTGTATTTCATGTCTTAGAAATCAGTCTTCTAGATTTTTTGGGTATGTGCTTGAGTGTTTTTAAGATCACACTTCAAATTGGACAATGAATATAGTTTTTATTACTTGCTCTTTGATATTTGACATTGTAAGTATTGCAATTATAAGAGATTGTGCTCTGTGCCACAAATCTCCCTTTGCTGCTAATGTATTGCACTGTCTGGTGACAAGAGTGAATGTGTTTCTGTGTCACTGGAAAATCATTATGTGAAGCTTCCTAAAATGATAACGTATGATTAGTGATGTTGCTCTTCATTAGATTTTCATTTCAATATCTAAATAATCTACATGTCAGTCAGTCATTAGCTTTTCATGTTTTCCACTGTCATCTAGTAACAAAATATTTATAGGAACAGGCGCAAGAAGCAGATGGTTCTTTTTATTATTAAACAGTGCTGAGTCTTTTCATAAGTTCAAGTTACTGTGTTTTAAATAAGAATGATTATACATAATTTAAAATCTTTAATACAAGATAAAAAACATCCGACTGTCCTGTTTGCTCTACCTTAAGAAATCCTTTTAAAGGTTTCATATAACTGGATGGCATTTGGAAATTAAATGAAAGGTGAAAGCCTTGGCAAATATGCAGTGAGTTTGCTTTTATGTCTTTAGCATCCAAGACACTCAACTGCAAGTTCAGCCCGTTGCTCTCCTGGCAGACAGGGGAATCTGAAAAATCAAATAACGTCTACTTAGTGGATCTCATCAGAACAAGCAAACTTTTATTTGAACTCCTCAAAAAATCATTGCTATGGATAAGTGAAATGATTATTTCTTCCCAGTTGGATTTTGGTGTGGTATCTCACAGCATAAGAGTCTCAGACTTTAAGTTCTATTTTGACTCCCCCTGTGTAATACAATATTAAATTTCTCTGTCAGGTGTGTTTGTTCATGATACTTGTTCCTGAAATGTAATAGAAACTATTTTTCTGGTATTATTTAATTTAATTAGTAATGTAAGCGTCTGGAAAGATTTTTTTTTTTTAAATGGTAAAATAGAAATAATTTTCACAATTTAATGAGAATGTCAGTGACAATTTTTAACGGGTCTACTTGATGGAATCAAGTCCTCTTTGTGGCCATTATTTATCCCTAATAATGGCTGGTATAAATACTGTGACTACAGTAAATGTTTGGGCAGGTTCTCGATTGCCTATATTCTCTGCTAATCACAACATCATAGTCATTAATTTGCTGTTAGCTGTGGTTCAGTTGCCCAAGGCATATTCACTGAGTGACTAAAATAAAGTGTTTCATGTGAAATTTAAATGGGAAAGAAACTGTCTAGACTCCTTTGAGAAGAAGGTTTTCTACTAAATATTTATGTTTTTAGGAGGAACAAGAACATCTCACATCCTTTAATTAGCAGAGCTCTAACCATTGAAGATATTCCCAAAGTTTAAGCCCATATGGTAATATTATGGCTTAGGTTACTCACTGGTTGTATTATCTGCTATTTCAGGTCCTTGTAAGGCATTATTAAGCTACCGTGCCATAACCAGGGATCTGGAAAAACTGAGAGCATTGTCCTCAGAGTTATATATCTCCATCCCAAAAAAGAGTCTCAGAGTCAAAAAGAACTTCCCAGCTCCTGTTGGCAGTGCTGGGGAGAAGCAGCAGGACAGGGGATGGAATATAGGCTATGCTCCAATGCTCTCATGGTCTCCACAACAGTATTGCCTCAGGTGTACTCTGCTGTGGCCACTCTGTTCCTCTGCAGAGGGACTTGCCCTGGTGCATCCTGGCCCCTCAGTTATGCCAGTATTACTTACTGTGAAACAGTTGTGGGAACTAAGCCTTTTTTTTTTTTTTTTTTAATAGGATTTTAGAAGTGTTGCTGCCTGATCTAATTTCAAGCATAGCTCCACGAGTTCCTCTGCTGTGGCAGCAGGGAAGGGAAAAAATGCTCAAGTATTTGGAAAGACAAAAACTGACAAAATATGAACAAAAATTATCGCTGTTCATCTGATGCCAAAATCATTTTTGCTTTTATATATTCTTCATATATTTGTAGCTCTGTAGACTATTACTGTGTAGTTATATAGTTCCTAGCTAACTCCAGCATTTTTCCTACCCTGATAGAAAGAAAGACAAAACAAAGTCCAAAGACCCCATTCTAATCTTGCTTCTTCTGGGAACCAAGGATGAGCTACCCTCCCAAGACACTTTCCTATAAACAACTAGAAGAAGGGGGCTCCAGAAGGGGCTGAACCAAGTGGGGGAATCACCTCATCACCTCTGCTTCTAACTGGGGATTCTTGGCAATATGCTGATTTGCTGGACTTACATAACTGTCCCCTATGTGATGTGGGCATTTTTCCTCACTTTCCTCTGGAGGCCTCCAATTAAAGACCAGCTTTTATATTAATTCCTGTATTAATATTGTCTCGAAAGTCTGTTGCTTAGTTTCTAGATTTTTAATGCATCATATCCACCATCTAAGGGTGAAAGCAGCATGGAGAAGGAAGCCCTGCTCATGCCACCCCTCAGTCTGCAGGCTAAATGGAAGAACCACAGAGTGTTCTCTCTCTCACACTGTTTGATTTATCCTGTGTTTAGGGAAAAGAGGTTTGTTGTTATTACAGTGCTTAATTTAGAAGAAGGATTTTATCAGTGTTCCTTGATTTTATAATTGTTTTTTAATTTGTGACAACTTTCTGGTTGAATTTGAGCTAATCACACACAGCAAAAAACTTGTCTGCTGTCAAGAGCACAGTTCTGCTTCCAAAATGCACGTTAACCCTCCCATTGTACAAAGGATGGAGATAAGTAGCTCACAGGTCTCCATGGCAAGCATGAAAATTTTTAAATGGATTAAAATCCAAACCTGGAGATTTCAGAAAGGAATTGAAACAAGATCTGAGCAGAAAAAGAACTAGAACAACACCTCATTATTTCCTAGAAATGGTTTGTAAATGAAGAATGCATCCGTTCTGAGGCACAAATGCAAAATATGCAGCCACATTAGGAAGTAAGGAAATAAGATGACTAGCAAATGGGGTGCTGGAAACAAAAAATATTTTCCGAGAAAGGGAATGTCCTGAAAAACTCTGGTCACTTTGGGTCTTGCTTACAAGTATGTGCTAGTATTTAAGTACCTGAGCTACCACCTTAGGAAACCAAGAGGAGGATCATATATGATAGCCAGCACTGGGGATATGGACTTATACTTGCAGTGGTAGGATTAGACATTTATAAGACTCTTCTACTCCAGCTGTAAGCTAGAAAAGCCCTGTGGGCTGTGATCAGATTGTCACAAGGCAATGAACTCAAGTAAGAGCCAATTGTCTTGGAAGGATGCACTCCCAGGGAGGCTCATTAGGCTCCACACAGTACCATACTTTAAACAAATGGCTGGGAAGATGATGAAGCTGGGGGATTTTCATCTGCCAACTTGAGCTCCTTATGTTGCTACTGCAAAAATTGTCCTAAAAGAAATCTGAACTGCTGGTAGATGCTAAGATGAAGGCAGAGCCCTCATCAGTCAGCACTGGCAGAAAGGCATCGAAAGATTTGCAATTCTTGCATAGCCAGATACTCATGAGGGCTTTTAAGAAGCAGGAATGGACTGATGTGTAAGTGCTCCATTGGACTTGCAACCAATATCACTGAAAGAGAGCCAGAGATATTCAGAACAAACCCACCCAGCCTGACTGTGAGTGGCTTTCTGCTGCTGGACAAGCGAGTTTAGATTATAGATCACACTTGCTGGTACAAAGGAGGTGAAATGATTAAAAGCATCACAGTCCCCAGCAAATCTGTGTTAAACGTTGCTCTAAAATTTGTCCTCGTAAGAAGAATAGAGACTACTGGTGCTAGGGAGGAATAAGTAAGCTAATGGTGCACACTTAATTATATTTCTGAACCTACTGTCCAGGAAAGAGAAACTTTGTATACTTGTTTTGGAACATTAATAGTAATACAGAAATTAAGGGGATAGAGTCATTTAAATGGTGGGACAGTTAAAAAATAGGTAGAAAAAAGATAACCAACAAAGAATGTTGTAAAGACAGAGCTGGTCAAAAGAAAGTATCACTGGTGTCTGGTCCTAGGCAATCAGTCTAATGAGACAAGAAAATAAGATGTTACAAGCAGGCACAAGCTGGTAGTGTTGTTTAGCCACCAGGTCCTTATCCATGGGCAGAAACCTTCATACCATGTATGTACTGAAGTAGCTTTTGAGCAAAAGCAGAATGGGAGGTGATTGCTTTCTGCTGGGGGATTGCAGCTTTTAAAACTTTATATATCTCAGATAGAAAAAGATTCTCATTTCCAGCTGAATGCTTCTTCCAAACAGCAAAAGCAGACATCCTTGAGAAGGAATAGCAGTGGGTTGCACTATCTGTTGTTGCATATATGAGTAAAACTATACTTAAATTTGCTGTCAACATTAGGTGTTGTTTTTTGGAGGAAGGTTGGATGTTTGTCAATGTGGATGCACAAAACAAACCAGAATAATTGCCTAAAAGACTTTCCAGCTCTGATTATTTTCATTTTTAGGCACAAGTGATTGTTTCAACTTTCAGGAGCCTGGAAAATTATATCAACACAGGAGGGAAACATTTCAGAGTGAAAAAGGGAGAATGGCAGCCATTGTGTTAGCCCACCTGTGTCTGATGACTTGAGTTCTAATGCACACCAATGCTAGTCTTGATAGATTGGGACAGTTTTAAGACCAGTACCTCTGAAAAGTTGCTTAGGATAGAGTTGACCCTATATAAAATTATGAGGTATTCTGATGCTCTTAACTTAGAAACCATCGAACAGCTTTATGTTACTTTTTTGCTCAGAAAGTTTGTGCATGTCAGTAAACATACTGACAGCCACATGAATCATATGCAGGTAAAATCTTTCTGTGGTCATGTTTTATGGAGTCTTTTGTGTCCAAGCAATGAAAGGATAACAGTTCTTGGAGGAGAGAGCAGGGTATTTTGAGAAAAAGCCATGTGAGACTTCTCCTGCTTGGAGCATGAGCTAGAAACTACACACATGCTGTGTGGATTCTTCCCATGCTATGGAAAACAGGACTTCTGGAAATTAGAATATTCATATGCAAGTTGCTTTACTGCATCATCCTCCTCCTAAGCACAGCAGCACATAGTGCTCTGTGGGTAGGTTAATACTTCAGGGCAAAAATTATTACTCTTAGTTCTGATTTGTAGACCCAAGGGACAGATTTTTCCATCAGAATAAGGACATAAATGTGTGTATGCATGTTGAATGCAAATGCTAATTTACAGTTATGCCCAGCCATTCGTTTGGATGTTTTGATAAGTATTTGCACTCATAAATCTGTTAACTGTAAATTTAGATTGGTCCATCAAGTTTGCTATTGGCCTGGTCCAAACCTGCTGGAATTCCTAAGGTTTCCTGTTCACCTGAGCATTTCTGGATCAGAGGCTGTCAACTGTTTTCATGAACAACTAGAAATGGGCCTTGAATAGAGATAAGCTAGAAACCTTTTGGAATTGGCCATGAGTAAGTCTTTGCGTAGACGTCTTTTCACTGGACGCTTAAAAGTTGCACAAGGAAAATTTTACCCTGCTCTCCTTATTTCTTCTACTGTATCTAAGCATTGCAGTAGATAACTGCAGTGCAGCAGTAACACACTGGTTCCCTCTTCCAATAATACTCATCCCATTGTGATCAGGGAAGGTATTCCAGGAGCAAATTCAAATTTATCAGTTCTGTGACATTACACTTTTGAAATTATTCATTTTTATTGGCATTTTTTCCTTAGAAATAAAGAAGGAGTCATTTCAGATTAGCAGTCTGAGCGAGGCTGTTTATCTTAATAAAGTTACTTGAACACCTATAAGTATTTAAGGGTTGAGGCTCTCATGGGCCACTGAAGAGTGGTCTCAGTGACATTCATTCTCAGTGAACAGCCCACCATTGCTGTAATAGTCCAGGAGAGACCTGCCTGCCTGGTGAATTCCTGTTTAAGACCTTTTCAACACATGAATTACTTAACCAATAAAACAAACAGGTCTGTCTATCTTGTAAATACATATTTAGGGCCTTTTTAACATGAGGATTACTGAGCTGATAGCCTGTAACAGCTCCCTCCAGAGCTCTGATAGTCTGCAAACACCCCTGTGTGAGCATTACAGGAGCTTGGGGCAACACAACTGGAACTCCTCCTCAATTGCTAGCACCTGAACAAACAGGTTTTTATGGAAACAGCTTCTGTGCACACACTGCCAGCACTGCTGATTGCTGCCATCAGGCTCTTTTGTTTTGTTACTTGATGAGTGCTTCTGCACAATGAAGCTAGCTGTCAGACTGTGCATGTTTTTCCACTGTATTTCCTACTGTGATTGGAGTCTTTATGTTTTACCCTGAACTTCTTAAAATTGGAGATAAATCACAAAATGCACCTCTAGGAAACAAAAGGCAGTTTTCGAATTCAGCAACCACCAGACATAATTTAAAAGAGAAATCTTCAAGAAATATGGATCCTTATAGAGATATGGGAGTTGTAGTTTAGAGGAGCTGAAATGGTGGACAAGGTTGTGTCTTCCATTGCCATCATACCTGACTGGTGTAGTAGGAGAAATAGGAACAAACTTGCTGTGTTGTAGATTTTCAATGGAAAAATCAGATGCTTCTCACCACATGCCTTGCCTTATGAAGCTGCTGTTGTGGTGAAGGGACTGAACTGACAGCTCAAAGTGGGCTTAGATAATTTGGGACTTCATCATAGAATTGTGGAATGGTTTGGTTTGGAAGGGACCTTAAGGATAATGTAGATCCAACCCCTGCCATTGGCAGGGACACCTCCCACTTGACCAGACTGTTCAAAGCCTCATGGAGCACAGCCTTGAACACTGCCAGGGAGGGAGCACCATGGCTTCTCTGGGTGTCTTACCACCCTCATAGTGAAGAACTTGTTCCTAATATCTAATCTCAGTGTGCCCTCTTTCATCTTAAAGTCCTTACCCCTTGCCCTTCCATGACATGCCCATGTATAAAGTCCCTCTCCAGCTCCCTTGTAGCCCACCTTAGGTGTGGAAGGCTGCTCTAAGTTCTTCCTAAAGCTTTCTCTTTTCCAGGCTGAACAACCCCAATTCTGTCAGTCTGTTATCATAGGAGAGACACTTGGTACTCTATGTTTCTTTTTTGACCATTGGTTCAAACCTAGCAGTTACAGCTGAATCATGGTTGCCCCATGGTATAGAGACATTTACTGACACCATTATTCTGATTTTTTGGTGTCACTTTTTAATATTATATGGTACCTGCTGATAAGAAGTATCATGAAGGAATTGAACAGGTATGTGTGTGCCTGTAGTTTGTGGTCTTGGCTGCTTAGGAGAGTCTGGTTTGTGGGAACTTGGGGTGATTGGCCTTTTTTTTTTCCCCATTCTGTTCTATCACACAAATATAAAGTGAAAAAATGGACTATGTTTTAAAGCTATCTTGCAAGGAATCCTCCTGGCTTAGTAAATAGATTATTAGAGTTGTTACAACTGGACCTGAGGAAGCACTTATCATGCTCAAGACTTCTAAAACCTTTCCTTGTAATTTCTCCTGTTAACTCAAAAGACTTTTGGGTGGCAAACACCCAGCCTGTGACCCAGGTACTGACTAAAAATGGAAAAGGTCACACTTGAAAATAAAAAAGGGGAAAGTAGCACTGGAATATTTTTTGCTTTATTTCTTTTAATAACAGTGGATAATAATTAAAAGAAGACTGAGCATGCATTTGGCATAAAACAGCATAAGATTATGTATTTTTAAAATACCTGTGAATTTACATCACTATAGTTTACCCATAGACAATAATAAATATGGAATTTCTCTATAGCTATGGCTGACTGTACACTGTAAATGAGCAAAGGATTGATAAAAGGAGCAGCCTTTTTCTTTCAGTTTTTCATTTGTCTTTTAAGTATTGAAGTCACTTTTCAGGTATAAATAAATTAAACAAAACCATTCTATTGAGGTTCTGCAGTGTTGTGATGTCCTGTATTGCTACATGAATTCACAAGCAGGTGAGCTAAGGACAGTTGTATTGAGAGACTTGCCAAGTCAATCAGTGGCAGAATTGGCAATAAAAACCAGAAGCCTTTAATTGTAATGCATCTCTTTTTTGGCCATTAAATCACTCTTTTTCCTTGCTATTCATTGGGTCATTTAGATAGAAGGCAATGTCAGGGTAATTTCTGCCACAGTTGTTCGTTGATTTTGAGTGTATTGCTGTATATCATCACAAAATCCTGACATTCAAAGTGAATGAATTTGCTGTCATCTCACTTCCTCTAAGTAACAAATATGCCAATTTAGGGATTTGAATTGTGTCTACAACTGCAGAGGATCATGAGAGAATGGGGAAAAAAAGACTGGCAAAACTGGCATAGACAAATTTATCAAGGTTATTACCATTTATTGTGTTTTAAAACAGAGAAAATATATATCAAGTCACTGATATTCATTCTGTTTCATGATTTCATAAAACAGGCACAGGGTTACTCCTTACTTCACCTGGAAGGTAATAAAGATTCTTAGTTGTTGTCAAAGCTCATGTTTTTCCAGGAAAATGAAGAAAAGTGGCTTTAGTTCAGCAACATTTTATTGCTGGGCAACATTGCAATCTATGGAATGTGCTTTTCAGTCAGTGAAGGAAGAGAAAGGTGCTGGAAATATTTTCATATTTATGGAAATCTGTGGATTATAAATCTTCTGTTTTGGAGAAATTCATTGTTTAGACCATTCTTTCATTATTATCCCACATACTTCCATCTATGCTTTACAGTCAAAATGTTTCTAAGGGTTTTATTAATGCCATTTTTCATATGCCTTCTACTTGAATGTTCATGTAGTCTGTCTTGGAAACATGAAATCCAACTATACAGACAAAAGATGGGAGGGAATAATTTATTTTATGTATTCTTTTAAAAGTAGCCTAAGTCACGTTAACCACTTTATTATAATGTTGCTATGTTAAAGCTTAGATACTAGGAAATTCTCGAGCACAGGGGCTGAGTCCCCCTAGCAAAAGGGAATCTTTTACAATAAACTGGGCTTAAAGCAAGGTTTCAGTATTATTCATGCTGGGCTTTCAGAGGAGAAATCAAAAAAAGTAGGAGAGGCCTTTTCTCTGGGAGTTTGCTTTTTTATTTAATGAGGAATTTCTTCAAAGAGAATGTGATAGTCATTCCTAGAGGGCATGGTTTGGTGAGCAGGAATACAGGTGAAACTGTATTGTGCATCAAAAAGCAGAAGATGATTTGCTTTGTATTTCATCTCATGATTTTATCAATCTGCACGAGTATGTGTTTGGGGTAGAGGGCATTCTGTGTGCAACAGAAGTTTGAACAGCTGAAACTCAGCATGGATATGGTGCCCACAGACCTCATTTTGGTGCCAGGAAAATCAAAACATGTTTTGAAAGTAATTTCCTATTGCTTCATGTGCTTGATTTATAGGCACATGTATGTGATTAAAATGTGGATATTTTAACTATATATATTTTAATATGTGTGTACCTCAAGGTAAACAAGAGCATAGATGGGATGGAATTTCAATAGTACTTCCTAAGAATTTCTAAGTTCAACTTTAAAATTATCTTTTTCATAGTATTTTGCCTTTACTGTGTCTGAAAGGCATGAACTGAATTACAGAAAGGTATATTTCTCACAAATGAAATTGAAAAACTACATTTTCAACTTGATTTCAATTGATATCCCAAAATAGCCTTCACACAGTTGTGGATCTAGGCTGTCTAAACACATGGAATTGTAACTGGTTAAGAGTTTGAATCCACAGCTACATCTTCCACTGTCCAGATAAATGCTTGCTGCAGCAGATGTTGGCACATCTGTTATGCCTCCCCATTTCGATTGGCTGCCTGGGTGTTTAGAAAGTGCTGATGAGGCAGATAAATCTTCTGACACATTTCAGGCCCAAAGCAGGCAGGCAGCAGTAACAATGATGTTTATAGAGCCAAGGACTCAGAAGCAACATTTTGAAATACAGCAAATATAAAGTATGATTTTACCTGCACTAGGTGAAATTTATTGTATTGTATTGTACTGTATTGTATTGTATTGTATTGTTTTAATTTATTATTTCATTTATTGTATTGTGAAAGCTAATTATTCTAAGTGATTTTCAGCTGATCTGAACTGCAGCTGAATGCCCCTTAAATCTGCAGCTATGACACCCTTAAATCTCTGGACTTAGTGTATCTAAGGTATGTTGTCTAGAAAAAGGTGCTTGCTACAGTTTGGAAGGAACTGTAAGCTATGAAGAGGTTCTTTATTAAACTTAAGGGAATTGGAAACCAGAAACAGCTGAGGTACATGGGTTTTTTGGAAAGGGAACAGCTATCATCTGGGGACCTGAAGCTCCTGGCCTTATCAGAATTCTTACTTTCAACAGTTTTTTCTCTACCCATTGAAGTGTGTCAGATTTGAATGGTTTTGTACCATTAGGGCCTGAAAAACTCCAGAGTATCAAAGAGGACATTCATGGACAAAAAAAGTATATATCTGATAGTCTCAAGTGTGGAGATGGTTTCCAAGTACATAGAGCTTTTGCACGTCTTGGATCCCTTCCAGACCTTAATCTCCAAGACAATGAATGATAAACAGAAATGCAGAATTCTCTGTAAAGATTTTAGCACTGATGTCATGAGCTAATACTGAGCTAATATACTCATTCCCTTCAGTAGACATTACCACTAAATTTTCCAAGTGCTGTTCAATTACCCCTATTTGAGGCAAGTCCAGAAATTGCAGGGTTGTAGAGGAGCAAAGAAATGGATGCTGATTATACAGCTGATATAGTTAGAGTTGGTTATGCTTTGCAGTACACAGTCTACAACTTCTCAGGACAACTCTTCCAGTCTTTGGCTACCCTCTTAGTAAGAAGCACTTCCCTAAACATCTAATTGGAATTTCCTGAGTAGCAACTCAGTAGTAGTTTCCCTTGATATTGCAATATGTCACAATGCACCTCAAAGAAGAGTCTGGTTCTGACTTCTCTGGGCTCTTGCATTTGATACCTGAAGGAAGCAACAATATCTTCTTATTGAGTAGGTGAATTCTCTTCAAAAGGTTAATCAAATGCAGTTCTCCCAGCTTTCCCTTTTTGGAGATGGACTCCAGCCCTCTAATTAGTTAATGGACTTCTAGCCAGACATGGAGTACTGTATTCCTACCTGAAAAGCAAGAGAAGGTCCATTATAACATTTTACATCTGAGCCATTTCCATTGGAAAACAGATGGGGGAACAAATTCTGGAAAGCCCCAAAGGGGAAAAAAAAAATTGAACTGGTTAAGTTTTTTGGGTTTGTTCTCCCCACCCTCAAGGAGCAAAAACCAATGTTACAGTTTAGTGTGTTCACACACACTTGTAGTAGTAGTTACTACTAATAGTAGAGTAGTAGTTACTACTCTAGTGTGCTTATCTCATTTTAACATAAGGTTCAGTTTCTGCCTCCTCTGTGCTGTTCCCACCTACTTTGTTTAATGAGAAGAAAGTGACAATGTAGGATCTAAGATTAGAAACACTTCACTGCATATTATCAGTTAGCTAATTATACTTTGACCTCCTCTTGTATCCTTGCAAATTCACATTTCTATTGAGGGAAACACTAATAGCAAGGACCAAAGTTAACTGCTGAAAAATACTACCTATAAGCATTTCGTCATGGATCTCTCTGCTCAGAAAGCAAGTATTCATGGTTTTCCCAAATACACAATATACCAGAAGGGGTGTTGAGTCTCAAGCAGGAGGAAATATATATGCATACACATCACAGGAAAATATAGGTATGCAGTTAAGAATCTCTGATAAATTAGCATTCATAATGCACCATGGGAAAAGAAAAGAAATAAAGAGGACAAATAGGAAGGTGGAAGAATCAGGGAGAAAAGACCATAGCTTGTTTGAAAGAAGACATTGGATATTTTACTTTCCAGTAAGTGTGATCATCAAGACAATAGGGAAAAATTGTTTTTCAATAGCGTTTAGAGTATTTTAGGTTTAATATTTCTCATAAGTGTTGATTTTTTGGATTTATCGTTTTGATGGGAATCTGAAAATTTGGTATCATGCACACTAGCTGAGCTTCAAGAGAAGGTTTGTGACTTCCTGGGGGATACACTGTCAGCTGTTGAGCCTTTAGCAGGCAGGAAGCCTGTAATTTGTAAAGGGTTTTTATTTCCTTCTTTGACTTCCATATGACATGCACTCAGTCTGGAATCCACCATGTGTCTTTAAGCTAAAATATCCTTCAAATGCAAGTCAGACAAGGTCTGCCAGGCCCACAGAATTAAAAGAGTTTATCTCATCCTCATATGCTCTAGACCCTTCCTCCCACTGCAACACTGAATTTGTTAATAGGCTTCTCATGTCTGTAGTCCAGCTCCATCATTCACCCAGCCCAACCAGCTGCCCCATCTGCCCCATGACTGCTATCCGCCCCGTCCTCACCCGAAGGGAGGCTCAGCTGACACCAGGGCGTCTTCCTCCTCCCACTCATGGCCAGCAGGCTGTTACTGGTCATCACACATCAGACTGCTGAACATTCACTGGCAGGCCTACCATGCCTAAAGCTTCTCCATTGTTTGATTTTTCACACACAAGTATAATGCACACCAAAAATCGTCATGCCAGAGCTGCAGGGCGAGAGGGAATTCCCACATCCATTGAGCTTCTTTGTTTGCAAAGGATTCAGCAGCTACAGGGCCAAATTCTGATCCCCCAGAATGATGATATTTAATTAATAGGTGCCTATATTTCAGCATATTAATTCTTGGGTTTTCTGTTAGTTTTTTCTTTTTCTTCTTTTATTTTGTTTTGTTTGTTTTCTAACACTGGTATCATTGTTTACAGCATCCTGCCATCCCAAAACATTCTTTGTCTGGACACAAAACAGCATGTAGCTCTAAGAGTAGCTATAAAGCAGGGATCAGTAGGAAAGTGGTTTTATTTTTAAGTATTTCTCATACTACATTGTGTTTGGATTATGCATTTGAAAAATGCTTGCTGATATTTCTACTTTCTGCTTTGATGTAAACAAATCTTGTGTCAGAGATTCTTAAATCTAAACCAGACTTTAAAAAATGAGGATTATATGAGACTTCAGCCTATCAGGTAAAGCCCCCACCCCTTGGACTGAGCATTGTTTTTCCCCACCATGTGGAATGGAGATAACCCTCTGTTTCTTTGTGGCAAGCTACCAACCAAATCCATTCTGGCAAATCTGACACTCAATGTGATTTGTCCTTTTCTATGCTGTTTATGAGAAGTCAGGACAGTCTTCTGTCAAAATTGATAAGTGAGAGGACACCGGGGAATGCAATTTTATTTGTAACAGCACAGCTGCCAGCAGTTCCAGCTTGTTTACATCTAGGCTGGCTCTGTCTTGCTCCATAGCTTTTCTATTTTCATCCAAATAGCCCCCAAGTACATTGTGGATGTGCTGGTCTGTGTGAAATCTGAATAACACAACATACTGGGACTGTCAGAGGGGGAAAAAAAAAAATATTTCTTTAGGTTATTCTCACAACTTGAGGATGTCAGTAATTTTAAAAGTGAAACACTGAATACCAAATCTCCATAGACATGTACAGAATGGGTCCTAAAACTGTTCTGTAATTCTAAATATAATCTAAAATCCTGCAGTGTTTGTAACCTTACACTGTGAAGATAGCTGAGCAGTTAAGAGTTTTGCTTTTCTGGTAGAAGAATTGTTTTTCTGGTGAAAGTGGCAAGTGTTTGTGAATTAAATCCCCTGCAAGCTTTTAAAAACAAGTTTATTCATTGTGAAAAGAATGTGGTAGGACCCTGCAGTGACCTGTGAAGGGGAGGGCTGTTTCATTGCACTCTGTTTCACACTGAATACTTCTGGAGCATAGCCTTCAATTAGCCTGTGTTACAAAGACATTAATGTATTTCCTGGAAAATCCCTTTGACAGGAGAGCATAACTCTTGATGGTGTTAGGATAGTTCTGAGGTCTGGGGTGCCTTTGTTTGCCTGCAGTATTGCTTGCCTTCTGTCTGAAAGCCCCAGAATCCCAGGCGGTTTTGATCGTGTTTTATTGGCACACTTAGGAAAGCTGCAGTGATAGGCAGCTCCTCTATACAGGCTCTCCTGTGGGCTGTTTCTTTGCAGTAGCTCACCCTAAACACTCAGTTGTCATGGAGGTAAAGTGAGAGAAAGGGTTTATGTTGGACTGATCTATCTTATGACAGAAGAGCTTTTCTAGAAACTGAAAATTCTTGTTTCCTTTTGCCATTTCTTTTTTGCAGTTATGAATAAATAGATAGTCTATATGGTTTGTCATTAAAAGTTAGCGAAGTCCAGAGATGCCTGCAAATGTCATTACTCTGATTCTGTGAATTGTGGGGTGATCTGACATTTTCACTTTCTCGTTATAAGCATATCCCTGTCACTGTGTTTTCAAGAATTGTAATCATGCTCTTAAATTAACTGTTAGATGATTGCCAGGAAAGATTCTCTGCAGTGTAACTGGTGACCTGCCTGGCATGCATCTACATACAGATGTACAAGCACTGCACAGATACATAAGCACTGCATGTGCCTATATAGTCCTATACACAAGTTTGCACACATAGACACGTGCACATGCAAGAATTAAATATTTAACACCCACCCCAGCCCTGAAAGTGAAATACCTACCTTGGTATGAAATTACTTCATTAAATATACAGCAGAGATGTCACAGATTCTCTTCATCTAAACAGAGATAGGTAGTCCATAGAAAAAAGATCATAGCTGAAATGAATTGTTTTGATGAATTCTACCAATGCTAGGATTTACATCTCTTTCTTCTGAGTTTCTTCAAATTACTTCTGGTCACCATTGAAGATATAACCTCTAAAAAAAGATGTGCTCAGTGTTGGAAGCATGATTTGGGTAATGAGAAACACGATACCTGTTTGAAACACTAAGTGTCTGTTTAAAGTGTGTGTCTTACCCATTGTGCACACCCTGAGCATTTGTACTTGACACTCACAACTCCTGCACAGAACAAATTTGAGGTGAAATAAACTGGCCTTAAAATGAAGTCTAAAGAATAGCATTTATTCTGCTGCTGATGTTTGTTCTGCTACAAATCCCTGTTTTACACCCTCCCATTTGCAATGCATGATTTTATGTAACATGTAATACCATTATCATCTCTTCTGAATTTGAGATGAAATTTTTCTATTTAGTAGCTCCACTGTTAGCCCTCCTAGGGCTTCATTAGATTGAACTGTTCCTGTACGAAGAGTTAAGGTTCTGTTTGTACTATTTTTATTTCATGAGCAGAATTACTTGCCAGTGATGATGAGGGTGTGGCATTATGAAGATTAAATATTATACAAAGTAGCAGTGTAAACGACAGGTGATTTAGCAGCCTGGAAAAGGTAAATCCTTCAGGTCAGGCAGAGGAAAAGACCAAGAAAATGAATGCTATTAGAAAGATGCTGCCAGGTGCTTGGCTGTTTGAAGCATCACTGAGATGCAAGATAAGTGGTGAGACAAGAACTGCAGAGTTGGAATTATTAAACACTTTTATGAGACTGAGACCGATCTTTCCTTAGTTTCCATAGTTTACAGAAACTAACAAGAAGCTGAAGAAATTATCTTACTTACAGAAACTTCATATAGTAACCCTGACAGAAAGTGTGAAAAGCAGCCAAAATTCAGCTGGAGGTTGGTCTCACCCATAAAGGTGCAGAATCAAGATGATACTGCAGAATGAATCTTAATT
This sequence comes from Urocynchramus pylzowi, assembly GCA_013397555.1. NCBI lineage: Eukaryota > Metazoa > Chordata > Aves > Passeriformes > Fringillidae > Urocynchramus > Urocynchramus pylzowi. The sequence goes on from VZRH01003515.1 coordinate 789,364, forward strand.
TTAAGGTGTGTAGTCCATAAAGTCCCTTAGCACTTCTGTTTGATGCCTCAGAAGACTGACACTAGCTCAGATAGATGAGGGGTTTTTTTTCAGTGTAACTAATTTAGTAAAATAAGTCAGACTTTAATGTACTTTCTCAGTTAATTCCTCATTGAGCTATTCTGTAAGTACTCTGATCTCGGCCTTTTGTGCTTCCTTCATTCAATTACTCATTCTGTCAATTACACCATTAGCAAGATGAACAGTAAAACCAGCTTCTCAGCAATTACTACAGGCAAAAAAGGAAAAACACAGACAAAAGTAACTATTCTTTTCTTATTTTGCTTTATTATTTTGGTGTTGTTTTTTCTTAAAATGTATGCTAAATACAACACTTCTCCACTTTGGATCATCAGATATTGGGCCCCTCATTCCATTCAATAAGCCTTGATTTCTTCTGAAAGGGCTGTGGCATAGAATAACTTGTCTGACACAACACACTGCTTTACAGGTACACAAGGGCATAATCAAAAAACCTGTAGGCTAAACCTTTGTGTATTTTAACATTTCCAAACTCCTAGGTCATCTCATCATGAGGTGAATTGTGTGAAGAGTTTGGAGCTCTGCCTGGTGGACTGTAAAGGGGCAAAACATGAAGGTGGTTTATCTCATGAGGTTGTTTCAGAATCTGCACATGACCACTTACTTAGCTGTGGGCAGTAACTCACTTATTGGTGGTAAGAGCATTGTTCTGGGTGGCTATGAAGATAACATTTTATTTCCTGTTTGTTTTTTTTTTTTTTCCCTTGATATTGCAATAATATCAACTAGTAAGAATTATAATCTGGGTTTGGTCCAAAAGGTACTAGTAATCCTTCACTGGTACAGAAAAATTGCTGAACCCACAGACATGTCCATAGACTGCATCTCTTGGAATTCTTTTGCCTTAAACCACCATTATATTACTGTGGGCTTTGTAGATGGAACTTGTCAGCCATATTTCAAACATTTTAAGATTAAGATAAAGCATGTCTGAACTTCATTGTTTGTTTCATCACACAAGGAGTTTTTCAGATTAGCAGCCTTTCTTCTTTCTGCTGATGGAGTAGGAATCCTTCTCCAGTATGCTGTGGTGATTTCCTTTCCTAGAACCTATGTGTGTTGGCTCTTTATTTAAAACCTGTTGTTTTCATACTTGTAAACAGCAAAGCTTCCCTTCTCATTTCTGTCTTTTTTTCTTCCCCTCTATTTAGGAGTGTTATTTGAACTGGAGAGGGAAGAAAGAAGAGTGGTTTGCTTTTACAGGCTAGACTATACTGATCTTTTCCTTTAGAGATAATGGAGCTAAATAGAATGAGAAGATTCTAGTTAATGCTTAGAAATTAAATAGTTGACTGTATCACAAATTGGAAATGTTTAGGATCTTCTGTCTTACCATGTCACAAAAATATAAACTTTGAACTATGAATAACAGGTTCTGTTACACTGGGGAGTAACACTAATTGGAATTAATTTGGTTTTTAACTATGTCTCAATGGCAAGATAATATCCTCATTGTAATTGAGGAGTTTAATGTTAACTGATCATACATTTAGGAAAAATACTGTTGTGTTTGAATTTGATGCTGCCCCTTCTAGTGGCAGAGTTCATTGGACCCATCACTCTGGGATACTGTATGGGTGAAGAAAGCTCAGCAGCTGTGATGGTTTTGATAGTCTGTCTCTGTCTTTTAACTGGGTTCACCAATTGCTGCAAAGGCAGATGGGGAGTTTTTGGAAGGATGTAGAGTCTTTATAGTATTCTTACAGTAGTTTTCAAATGGTCTGCAATCATTCATTCTGTAATGTGCTGCACTGTGGTAGTGTTTGCATTGTTTTCTGCTTATAGATAAGGAAAACAAGTCACAAAAAGTTGTATGAGGTGACTGTAGCAAAGCAGTTACAATTAAATAGGGTCTTAAAAGCAAAAAACTTCTGGAACTCTGTTAAAAAGGTCTGTCTTATGAGGCAAGATATTCCCTTTTTTTTTTTTTTTTTTTAAGAAAATGAAATT
>VZRH01003515.1:791449-839176 GCA_013397555.1 Urocynchramus pylzowi
TTTTTTTTTTTTTTTTTTGAAGTACAATGAACTTGAGATGGTAGGGAAACTTCAATTCTATGTGATCCACATCTCTTTTCTGTCTTTTCTATGTCTGCAGAAATTGGCTACTTTGTAAATTTGCATCCCAGTCTTTCAAGAAGGGATAGTCTTTATTCTAATTTCCATGTTTATCTTTTAACCAAATAATTTGTGGCAAAACACTTTAAAGTATTGTCTTGACTGTGGAAATGCACTGAATTTTTGTTCTGGCCACAAAGAGAAAAAAAGCAGCAAGTCAAAGATTTAGCAATTTGGCATTGATTTCTGTCACTTGACAGCAAAGTACTCTTTGTGTTGAGAGGTGCTGCCCCCAGTGTGCCCAAAAGAGGGGAAGGCTATCATCTCCTGAGCTCTTCCTGAGCTTCAGTCCCTCTCCTCCCACCATCTGTCTGTCAGCACTATTCATGAATGTCCAAATATTATTTCTCACAGATATTGAAAAGGCAGTTTTGAAGACTGGCAGTTCAGTCCCTACATGTGTGCACACACATGCATGCATATATCAAAAAAGCTTTCAGAGAAGGAAATCATGTCCTCACAAATTCATTACTGCTGCCAAACCTACTGTTTCTTCTGTTAAAGACCAGTTGTGAGGAGAAAAACTTCACAACACTATAAAGCATCTTTTGCAAAATACTATATCGAATGTATTTGGCTGTGATAGTCTAGTTTCTCTAGTGTTTCACTTGCTGCTCTTCCATTGAAATTGTTTCATATGTGCTTGTTACACAGACTTAGATATAAGATTTGTGGGCTTTTGCTCTGAGAGATTATCTACTATTTCATGCAAAGTGGTTTTAAATTTTCCAAAAATACTTTTCAGATCTGGTTTGTTTGCTTGTGACCAGGATGTATTCTGTCTCCTGTAAAAAAAGAGGTGCCATGAGGTTAGTAGTGCAGGTGTGCCATGGGCAAAAGGCAGTTACCTGGAATGACTTCCAGTGCAAAGCAACAGACCTTACCCACCTTCTCCCTCATGCTGAATGAGATATTACTTGAGTATGTATTTGCATCTAGACTGAAAAACATGAAATGGTTGTTGAGTACTTTAATACTAAGTGCCAGTTGTAGCTATCTACAGCCTCTAAGCAGCCACAGCCATGTACAGTCATCAGACTACACCCCCTGCAGTTATTTAGGAAAGAGATAGTCTAAGACTACCAAGTACCAACCTCAGCTCTTAGATCTGTTACTGGGCAGAGGAGTGAAAGCTGTGGTAGCTCAAGTACTAAGTGCAGCCAGGGCTATTGCAGCCCAGCCAGAGGACCTTGGTCCCTGATACTTGTCATCAGCTGGTTCCCTGAGGGGGTAAATTTCTTCTACACAGGATGAAGCCTTTAGGCTCATCCTCATTTTCCTTTGCTCTTTCACGCCCTAAATGGTTAATTTTTTCTGCTCATTGAGCCAGCACACTAATAGAATTCAGTTTGTTTGCAGCCTGAAGTGTTGGTACAGTTTTATATTAGTATTTTGAGTCAAATCATCCACAAGAATTTCAAGGTCATTTGCATCTGAAGAAATTGTGTTCAGAGGAGTCCTTGGGGCCCCTGTCCACCCTCAGCTTGGGGATTCAGGAGGTTGTGCCAGCAGGACAATGAAAGTTAATGGATTTCAGTTTGTGCACAGCTCCCTGTTTGCCTTGATTTAAAGGTCCCAGTTTCGGTCCTTTATGGTGTATTTAGGTTTCCTTATAGGCCTCCAAGGGACCGCAAACTTCTTTATTCCTTAAAAGTACACCTTGTTGCTGTAATTGAAGCCGTTTTGCTACTGCAATTTCTCCCTAATATTACAGCTCTATTCAAGTGGTCTTTCCCTTTGGAGGCATCAATTACTATGGGTTTTGAATAGGCCTCCCTGCAGTACACATCCTTTTGCTCCCAATGCCAAAATCAGGTAGCTGTAATTCCCTTCCCTAATAAAACATGCTTCTGTGTTTCTTCTTTCAAAACCAATGTGTAATGTGTAGTGGCAAATAATTCCACTCTTTACCACAGAATCACAGAATCACAAGGTTAGAAGAGACCTTCAAGATCATCAAGTCCAACCCATTCCCTGGCATCTCAACTAAACCATGGCACAGAGTGCCATATCCAGTCTTTTTAAACACATCCAGGGATGGTGGCTCCATCACCTCCCCAGGCAGTCCATTCCAGTACTTTACCACTCTTTCCATGAAAAACTTTTTCCTACTATCCAACCTATATTTCCCTTGGCACAGCTTGAGACTGTGACCTCTTGTTCTGTCAGTTGCTGCCTGGAGTTGCTACCCTATGTAGAACTCCTGCCATATATAAGAAAAACTAAATACTACAGGTCTCATGAGTTTTTTCTGCATTTTCTTTGTTTTCATGAAGACACTGAATGTCCAAAATCCAGAGAGAAGCTTCTAGGGTCTGTGCAGGTAGTGAACCTTTCTAGATTTGAGTTCTTATGAGGGAGCAGGGGAGTAAGCCATAGCAGTGCACTTCGTGAAAGATGTTCAGCTGGAATGAAAACGTTACAAGGCTTGTTGGTTAACCCATGTGTGTGAAGTACAGGTTTTTCTATAAGTTGGGCTTTTTTGACACCTAGGCCCCCACAACTTGCTGGACTCAGTAGTGAGTCCTCACTGCTGTGCACCCTGAACCTTTTTGTGGATTAGTCTGTACGACATCTCTGGGAATGGGGGGGAACAGGCTTTGTATCACAGAGAACTCTGTACCTGAGAACTGAAGCAAAGGTTGATCTCTCTTCTCTTATTGCATAGCCACAGAAGCAGAAGCTGTCAGGGTCCAAATGTGACCTGAAGACTTGCTTTACATATAAATACCAACTAAAGTTTCCTACTTGCAACCAAGCTAATACTCTGTGTTACTGGGTTCATCCTGCTTTATTACAATTATTTGTTTCACAATGTTCAAACCAAGTTCAGCTTTGCATTTTTGTGAATGGTACCCCTATGAAACCCTAAAGATGCTTAACTCAGATTGGTATATGTAGTAGTTATCACTCTACCATCTGCCCAAAAACTTGCACTTTTCATGAGATGCCACTGCTGGGACATCTGGCCCTAAAAATATGTTTTCTGCATCATCTTACGATTGAGGAAGATGCCACAGCTGTTTTTCCATGGGAAAAAGGAATCCACAGGAGTTTCCTTGAAGCATCTTTCTGTCATCTAACAGCTTCTGCAATGAAGCACCACTACACTGGCCAGGGAAGGAATGATGCCATTAGTGGAAGCCTGTACTTCTGGTTTATGGCTCGGATTGCTGTCAGAAGGGAGTGGCGCTTGTGCGATGGATCAGTTGGTGGTACCCAGTCTGGCTTGCATGCTATAAATCAGCTGTTGTGATGCAACTAGAAGGACTATGTAATCTACTATAAGTCAGCTTCTATTACCCAAAAGTCAAATATAGCTGTGCAAAATCAATGCACAGCTATATTTCTCAAAGTTTGGCATGTCTTACCAAACAGTTTCTGTATAGCTTGAACCTGCATCATACTGGGATTTCCTTCTTAATTCACCAAATAATTTCTCCCTTAAAGATCCACCCATAACATTGTGTCTCAAGACTGAGCAGGATGAGCAGGTCATACAGCACAAATATCTCAGCAGCTTGGTGCTCCCTTGTGCTGTGCAGTTTTCTCCTCCCTCAGCAAGAGCCACCACAAAAGCCTGTACATTTTCTTGTAGGAGGTGGAGCTGTGCCGCATTGGCAGCCAGGAGAAACTGGGGCTGACTGTCTGCTACAGAACCGATGATGAGGAGGACACAGGAATCTATGTCAGTGAGGTAAGGACATGGCATTGGGGAAGAGCATGGCAGATGTTCATGGAGGGCTACACATGCCAGGGAATGAACATGCAAGTGCTCTTAGACAGGAGTGCAAAAGTGCTGGCCATCAACCAGCTCATGTCACTCTCAATTCATTTAAATAAGTTCAAATCATGTTGCCCAAGCAGAGTAATAATTACTAGTGGGCTTCATTAGTATAAGTGCTTTTAACTGCAACATTGCAATTAAAGCAGTCTGAGAGCAGTCTGAATTTTGAAAGAAATGTGCCCTTATGATAGCAATCAGGCAGAGCTTTTGAGGAGAAAAGTGCCTTCTCCACAACGCTTGCATTCTCCCTCTGCCACAGTCTCAGTAATCCTAACAGTGGTCAATCATTATTGTATTATGTTTGTGTGTGTTTGTTTACAGTTGTGGTACACACAGACATACCAGAGATGGTATGGTTAGAAAACCAAAATAGAATTGTAAATACTGAGGTGGGATGAATCCTCAGGTTTTCACTGGCTCCACTCAGAAAACATGGCACCCAGCAGAGATTGTTAGCATTTCACAAGGTCAGTCCACAAGACTTCCAAGAACACCATCTCCTTTTGAGTCTCCAGTCATTGAAAGGGGTTTTTTTGGGTAAAACAGAATTCAGAAGAGTCCAAGGTCACTGATGATTGTTCTGCATGAACTGTGATCCCAATTGGTCACTTTTTTGGCATGTTGAACCAAATTTCAACATTACAGAAAGGTTTTTCACTAAAAGGGTAGTTTGTTCCTGCAACAAGGCTGTCCAGGGGTATAGTCACAGCACCAAATCTGTCAGAATTCAAGACAACCAGACAAAGCTTTTAGTCATATGGTTTTGTTTTAGGTTAGTCCTGTGAGGAGCAGGTTGTTGGACTTAATGGGGTCCTTATGGGTTCATTCCAACTTGAGGGATTCTGTGATTCTAAATTCTTTGTGAAGCTCATGGATGGAGAGGATCGGAAAAGACAGAATTCTCCTAGGTATCAATGAATGGGATGAAGGCAAGATTGCACATAAAGAGACTGGTAGCAATGTTAAATAAGCTGAAAAGCACAGCCTTGGAACAAGAATGAGGAATTAATATAAATTACCTAAGAATATATCTTCCACCAGTAGTATAAGCTGTGCTGTTAAAGTCTGTTTGACCTTGTGAGGGCAAAGAAAGTTCAGGAATCTCTTAATACATTCCAAGATTATATCTGAAATGTTCTGTTTATCCTACATGATAAAATTTTCTCAGACCTTTGAAAGTGAATGTATTGACATTATCTTTTGTACTTGATTAAGGACTTCAGAGTCATTGTTTTTTTCCTATGATAATGCACAAGAAGAAAATAATATCTAACATGTAGAGGATGTAGAGATGTAGAGAATGTATCCCACGAACTAAATGGTCAACTCAAATTTTTGGTTTGAAAAAGGAGCTTATGTAATGATGAGGCAAAATAAATGTTTTAAGATAACCATCAAGTGAAAGGTGATAGATTGAATTGCCCTGCAGCAAACAGTAGGTCATTGCTCAGGGATGAACTATCACTGGAGCCCTAAATATCTGTTCAGGTTAAATTAACTTAAAATTAAGTTCAGACTAGGCATGATTTACAGGACCTGTGAGTGATCTATACAATATGGATACTTCACGTTTTTTTGATGTTTCCTTGTGAACAGATTGATTACTAAGACAATAATTTAATAGTAAATGTTTCCATGGAAGAAAAAGAATTGTGCCCAAAGACAGGCCCGTTTGTATAGAGGTATCAACTGCTGCAGAAGCTTCTCAGTCCATAGTGAACTTCCAGAGAAAAGGGTGTCTCATTAATTTTTAATGCTCTGACAGCTGAAGGTTAATGCCTGACAGTGGCAAAGGAAAGTATTAATTTGAAAATCATATGCTCCCAACCCTTTCTGTCTTGAGGCAGAAGGCTTGCCATCTGAAACAAGCTCATATACAATCATTTAAAGAACTGCTTCATTTCTGTGACTCTAAAGGAAACTTCAGATTGCCTCTGCACTGTTTAAAAAATGTACTTTTTCAACTCTTTCAATTGTGCAGCTGTTAAAATTTCCCATAAAAGTCTTTTCATGTTCAGTTACTTTTTCAACTCTTGCAATTGTGCAGCTGTTAAAATTTCCCATAAAAGTCTTTTCATGTTCAGTTACTTTTTCAACTCTTGCAATTGTGCAGCTGTTAAAATTTCCCATAGAAGTCTTTTCATGTTCAGTTACTGGCTGTTGTCCTGTGCAGGTTGATCCAAACAGCATTGCTGCCAGAGATGGACGGATCCGTGAAGGAGACCGCATTTTGCAAGTATGTGACAGGAGACTCTTCCTTGAACTCCTTCTTCAGACAAACATGCAGTGCCATCTTCTCTGTGGACTGTTAATGAGGGAAGATAGTTCTCTTTGTTACTGTGATCGATGAGAAAATCCATGTCTGTCTGTTTTTTAGCACAATAGCTGGGAGCTAGCGCGTGTGTACTGAAAAATGAGACTGACAAACTCGTTCTGGCTCATGCACTTACGTCCCATATCTTTTTTTTTTCCATATTTATTAGAAAATCTCATTTCCACTATGTTCATCTCAGTGTCAAATTCTAAACAGGATCCTGCAGACATAAATATAAGTGTCAGAGACATGCTGATCATTAACCAATTGCATAAATTTGGGCATAGATAAAAAGAGTTTTCACACAAAAATGTGTTGTTTAGAGAAGGATGACCTTGAACGTACTTAAGGAGGGAGTTCATTAGGTTTTTGTTAATATTTTCTTTCCTCCCCCAATAATGCATTGCTTTTATGAATTCCTTTCTAATCCTCCACCTTGTTTTTTTTTTTTTTTTTTTTTTCTCCCTTTGTTTCTGTTGATCCACTTGCTTAAAGAGCTACCCCAAAGATAGATTTGTGTGTTACAGCATAGGTGGGTGTGGGTGGCTGGCTGCTGCACAGGGTAATGCACTGTACAGGTACAGTGAGGGAAACAGTGAGAATGGCAGTGAGTTTTCACTTTCAATCAGCAATGGGTAGTGCTTTTTCACCACTGTATGAAATCATGAAACAGCTATCAAAAATCACTTGACTGGAAATTTTTTGCTGTATTGTACCATTTTAATTCCAGTTCCAAGTTGATTTGCCTTGTATTTTTGCTTTTTTTCACTGAAGCCCCAGAAGAAACTCCTGGTGATGGCAGGTTGGTTTTCTGTAACATGTTCCATAATTGCCCTTCATTAATTTAAGCAGTTGAGCTTTCAGGTTTTCACAAGATCAGTCTGTTCCTTCCTTCCAACGTTTTCATTTCTGCAGGAAATATCATTGCTGAAACCTGTATCTCTTATCCTGGTACAGCTTAAATCAGCTTTGGGAGTCTAGCAAAACAACAGTGTCTATTAGCTGGCTTACCAAAGTGGTCCATTTTCTAGGGAGGAAATAATAAATTAGATTTTAATGTCAGGGCTCACCTGGGGCCTGCTGGTTTTTTCTCTGTGTGGCTGGGATTGTGAAAACATTCCCAGGATGATGTTCTCCACCAGAAAGAATAGATGCCATGGTGTGAGGGCAGTGACGCCCTTGGCAGGACTTGGGGTGAAAGGACCATTCCATGGGCTGCATGTAGGAGAGGAAAAGTTAGGGCCCTGTCTTCCATGTTTTTATGTGACATACCTACTGAAGAAATAGCAGTATTTTTAACTTCCAAAAATCAGAAAAACACCCCTTTTTTATTCAACCAAGTAGAAACAACTTTCCGTTCCTGTTCTATGTCTGTCAAAATAAGGAAAGAGAGAGTAGATCCATTTTCCACTCCTTTCCTTGTTTTGTAAAATTTCTGGGTGGACAGCCAACAGCAGTTCAGGCAAATGTTCTCCAGTTCCTAATGAAATTCAATTCATTTCAATTCTGAGTAAAGACTCCAGGCGTGAGAGAAAACATAGATAATTCTGCCATCCTCTTGTGGACTGGAGCATTACTTTAATGTCAGTGCTGATATATTGCTATGAATTTTATCATTAAAGTTAACACCCAGAGAGTTATGTGGGGTTTTCTTTCATATCTGAAAACACATTGACCCTCTATCTCCTCTTATTGATGAGATAGCTCAGAGAAATAGAAGGTGAGGGTGCCATTATGGGTGGATCACACTGAGGCTGGGAGAGATACAGATCCTTGAGCACAGGGGCGTTTTCTGGGGTGGCAGGCAGCATTGGTTAAGGCTATGGGGGGAATACTGTTATGTGTATTCCTCACAAAATGACAGCAGGTTTTGTCTTGTTTTTGAGGCTGTAACTGCCCCCTTTTCATGCTCAGAAACCACCAACCTTCAGTCTAAGCATCTGTAAACTGCCTGAGTACTCTAAATGAAATGTTACAATGGCAAGGGAAAGTTTTAAGAGGTCAGTCCTCGTGGTAGATGCCTAAACTTCTCTTTTTAGCTGTGAACCTGCAGGCTAAGCACAGTCCATGGGGCAAGCTGAAGTCTACTGTTTCCCCATGTTAGTGCAGCTGGGATGGGATGGCCAGCTTCAGGTAGTGTGGGGACAGCCCAGCTGCCTCCTCTGGGTCCATGGCACAGTTACTCAACAGGAGTTACTGGAGCAGCCACCATGTCTGGGGATATTTTGTACAGGCTGCAAATCTGCTCCTGAGCATCTCTGTGGTTGCGTCTCTGCTTTTCAGCTTAGGGCAGCTCTGTGTTACCTGGTGTCCCACAGACCACAGCTATCCCACCATGTGAGCTTTGAAGAGTCTCAGACATTTCACTCATTGCCAGTTAGGTGATCAGGGATTTTCTTTAATATGAATTAAAACTATGTTTTTGAATCAGGGCTTTCAGGCCAAGCATATGTACAAAAATGCAAATTTCTCTTTGATTTTCAACTACAAGTTGAAATGGACTTGAAATGGAAATTAAATTATAACTGCTACTTTGAAATGGAACCATTAGAAGATTTATTTTTTTTCCATCAAAAATATTCAGGTATTTCTACCATCCATTTTTGTTTTCACTCTTTTTGAAACAGACCGAATTTTGGAGGTTTTGTTGCCACAATGAGAATAATCCAATTCTTGTGCTGTGAATTGGACAAAACGGAATTCTTATGGGAAATATGATTTCAATTTGATTCCTTTATAAATGGTTTTTGGACAATGAAAATTGTATTTGTTACCATACAGTCATGGGTGTCATTGTTTTAATGGGGTTGCGGAATAGGAGAAAGGTAGCAAGAAAAGATGAGTTTCATTGAAGAACCATTTTTATTTTGATTATCCCCTTGTAAGGGGGATACATGTGTTTTGTGTGGTACCAGCTACTAAGCTGTCCGCACAAATATGAAATGATTAAATGGAGCAGCAACAAGCAGTGGCCTGAAAGTATTGCCTGGTGAGAGATAATACTGTAGCTCTCTAATTGGCTCTCTACCAGCATTCAGTGTGACTGATTTCAGCTGTAGCATTACCAGTCTTCTTCCACCAGCACTATTATCTCAGAGTGACACTTCCATTACTCTGAACGGAGAAAGATGAACGTCACCTGTCAGGGGCTGGTTAATTGTGTTGCTAGATGTATGTTGCCAGGGCACAGGTTGGACATTTATGAACATAACTGCTTCCTCTGATGTCCACCATCCTTCAACGATCAATACAGCTCTTACAGTAAGCGCATAATTGAGTGAAGGCACTTACCACTGAGGGGCTGAAGATGAGCCCGTTGCGCAATTTTCATTGTCCATACATTCAGCACAAATGAGCTGATATCTGCCCTTTATTGTGTGTTGCTCTGTGGAAATAGAAACTAATGTGCCACTCTCATTTGTTTCCTAGATAAATGGCCAAGATGTCCAGAATAGGGAAGAGGCAGTGGCGTTGCTCTCCAGCGAAGAATGCAGGAAAATTGTCTTGCTTGTCGCCAGGCCAGAGATGCAGGTTAGACTAAACAGATGCACTGAGTCAGAACCTGGGTTATTCCATGCATTCACTGTCACTGTAAGTAATGAACTGCCAAGAAATAGGAATGCCAAAGTTACTGACAAAAGGAGCAAACAGTTCATTGCAGAGCTTTGCTCTTTTTTTATCCAACAAAGAAAATAATATGGTATTTACTAGGGCATGTTTTGCCCAAACTAAACAAGTTTATTTCCAGCAGAGTGAGCAGGTAAATAAATAAAGCTGGCAGCACCAATATGATATTAGTAAAATATGAAGTAGAACTTGAAAACTATGCATTACTCATTAGAGGATTCTGCTTTGTTCAGAGGATAAATTTCCCATACTTAACATTTATCAATTTTATCTTTTATATGAAGTTTATAATTTATATGAACTTACACAAAGCAGTAGCAGTCATTTACAGTCATTTCTGAGGGGTTGTTTTATGCTATGTGGTTATAATCAGGCATGTAAACTATTAATGTATGTATAAATTATGGGACTTTCTCTACAGTCTCATTCAGCAAATGGAAATCTAATTGTTTTAACAGCACCCTGGTCACAAAAATGTGCCTGCATTTTGGCTTTTTTCAAAAGGTTTTAGAAACAATTTTATGATTTTAAAAATAAAATTATGCCAATACCAAGAATCTTGCTATACCAAGAATTTTTAATATCATTGCAGGGGACAGATGTTAGGTTGATTATCAGATAAAGAAGAGGCAGAGGGGTAGAAGACTGATGTTTTTACATCTCTTTATAGTCTATTTGTAGGTCTTTGCAAAGCAAAAGGACATTATATTACCACTGTTCTATCTGTCAACAATTCAGAGTTGGTTAAGTTGCCATTTGTCTCTCATGATATTGTTCTGATATTTTCAGTATCACCAACTGCTTGTTCTGTATAAATTAAATTAAGTAGGTGTGATTCAGTGCCATTTGGAATCTCTACTTAAATACTGTAGTTATAAAAGAATCACAATGTCAGCATTCATATCCTTTATGTTTCTCAGGAAGATAAACAATTTTTATAAAACCAGTGACGAAGTACAGCAAAAATAGGTGTGCCTCACTTTATACTGCAAAATCATAGTCCTCAGTTGCTGAAATTTTGTAAGAGATTTTTCAATATTAGTCCAACTGTTTTTCATTAGGACTCTGTTTTTCTCTGGGGAACAGAAACTCACCCACTTATAAAAAATACATAGAGAAAGTTCAGTCTCTGTATTTGTTTAGACTGGTCAGCATGAAATAAAGAGTCAATATAATAAGATAAGGAGTTACTAATGTGTACCAATGTAGCTTCCCACATGAATACTCCTTGCAAATAAGAAGTGTGGTTTGGTTTAGATTTGGGCCTTTGGTGCTGGATTTTTTTGTTTAGTTTATGTGTTTTAAGCACATATTCATACAAAACTGATGAAAAAGCCAGAGTAGGTCAGAGATCAGGCTGTGGACTGATTTCTGCTAGTTGTGCTGCTTTGACTTGGTAAAAAACAGCAGGATTAAGCAGGCTTTCATTTCTAGACAGAAAATGGTAATGGCAGTTTTGCAGCCTTGAAGGGTGACTGCTGAGCACATTCCCTCAGTAACAGTGGAGAAAACCCCTCTGATGAGGTATTTGTGCAGTGAATAATGAAGTTTTGAAACAGCACCAGAGGACCACACCACACACATGCATTCTCACGTGTGAATGTTTGCACAGTGCATGTAATTCAGGTGTATGCTAAGGCACATATTAGTTTTCTTTTAAAAGCTGTAGCATAACATAAGTGTTCTTATTAGTTATATACTGGGACTGCCACAATCAAATCAGCAGATGTGCCCAAGTGAGATTCATCTTTCATCCTCCAAGTTTGTTAATCTCTGCAATTTTCTCACATGAGGTGAATTAAACTGTGTCCTTTATAGCAGAGGAAGGCTGTGCTCATGCTTCCCTTGGGGGGAAAAAAGTAAACAAGACAAGTAAACAAGACAAGTAAACAAAACTACCACATGTTTCACAGAATGGCTTCAAAGTCCCATTGAGGACAAACATAAAAATTGTATGTCCTCAAGGAAAAAAGTCTCCTCCTAATCCCAAACCATAGGTGACTAGCTTTACCTGGGGAAATGATGAAAGGCTTCTTTATAAGAGGAAAGAATTTGTTGACATGGGCAAAACCACATCAGATTTTATTGAGGAAACAGTGATGTTCTGCCAGTATTCTATTAGAAGTACTACACAGTATCAGTCACTCCTTGTGTAGCTTTGAACTACTACTACTACTACTACTACTACTACTGCTACTGGTTTAGTGCAACTTTTCTGACTGACATCTGTGACCAGACATATCCTGGCTTTGAGTAGTTCATTGGTAGTTCTGCTCTAGGAGTTGGCCTGTGCTACATTTCTCTTGCTGCCTTGGGACATGAGTACTTGGTATTCCTGTAATTGTCTTGTGCTGAGGCTTTTCCTGTCATCATGTTTTTGTCACCATTGTCCTGTGGTTCCTTCATCAATGACGAAACAATAAGTGTTTCCTTCTGCTACAATCCTGTCACAGTGTGCCAAGAGTGCCACTGACCAGTGTTTTTCTTTTTGATGCAGTGTGCCATCTGGCAAAGGATTGCAGGTACAAAGGATCATTATGCTCATGGGCACACATGAGCATAATGAACAAAATGGAAAGAACAGCGTTTTAGGCCAGGGTGCCTGTTTTATCCGTTTCGAAAGATGTGAAGGGTGTGAAATGTGTTCAAGAAGAGATATGTACTTGACAGAAAACACAGCATCCCCTCCTGTCCTTTTGCAGCACTGTGTTCACCAAATGTCAATGTACTATTTTACACTTGGTGAGAAAAAAACAAGCAAACAGATAAATCTTGCTTCCAGACACACCCGGAGAACTAAAATTGCCTCCCTTCAAGTTACCTCATCTTTCTATCACCCTGTTCTGTTTATTTGTTTACCTGGAAGATCAATGGGAAGATAGTGACAGAAACACAGCATAAGGTTTCCTCTGAGGTGGTGGCAGCAGGCTGGAATGGAGGTTGTTAGAGAGAAGAGCCCAGTTGCCTCCTGGCCCTGTTAGTAGCATTGCCATTCTTGCAGTGCAGGGTCTCTCAGCAGTAATGAACATGACAGCTTCAGGATTATGCGCTGTGCCTTTCATACCTTTTAAAAGGAAATAATGTCTGTGCTGTGCAGTCTCCTTCATTATGAGAGAAAATCAGTCATACTGTTTTATGAAAGGATAAAAGACACGAATCCCATCTTTTTATCCTTTTTCTTTTCTATTTTTTTTTTTTTTTTTGAGACGTGAACTTGAACTCCTACCGCCTGGCTTTCTGAAGAGAATCATTAGAATAAAAAGAACTAGTCAAGCATTGCCATTTGGGTTTACTCTGTTTTAGCATGTGTCCTTGCTAACAAAAAATAACATACTAATGTATTCTTTGCAGCTGGAGGAAGGGTGGCTGGATGATGAAAGGAATGAATTCTTAGAGGAGTTAAACTTGGAGATGTTGGAAGAGCAGCATAATGAAGCGATGCAGTACACAGCCAATGAGGTGGAGCAGGTACGACCACTACTAAACATATAATTTGAAATTTTTCTAGGTGTATCTTTTATTAATAGAGAATGAAACAGTGTGCTGTCAAATGGAGTCAAAGGCTTTGATAGAGTTCTCTCTCTAAATGCTGTGGTCTCTGGCACGCTGTATGTAAGGAAAACGAGAACAATACATGCTTAGCCCCAGTATATCAAGTTAATAAACAATTTGATAGGGTGTGATAAGTGCAGATTTCTCCTTTTCTCCGAACTCTCAGAATAATATTGCTTTCCTTCATTAATTCTGAAGTGTTTAGGATTTATGATGTTAAACTTCATGTCAGTTTTTGTTAAACTGGTGCTAATAACACCAAGGTCATGGGTTCAATCCCCATATGAGGGATTTAACTCAAGAGCTGGACTTGATAATCCTTTTGGGATGCTTTCCAACTCAGAACATTCTGTGAATCTGTGAATATCAGTGTAGCACCTAGGGCTCTGAGCTGAGCTAGGTGCCCCTCTTGTTGTATGCATGCAATGTATGAGCCAGACTTGCACCAGAGCTTGCAAAACAAGATGGAAGACGTGTTTAAATAAACAACAGGTGTTTTGTTAATGTGAGTGTATTTCTCTTAGACCGACAGCGCACAGCTCAGCATTTGTTTTGTTAATGGAGACAAATAAGCTATTGTTAGCATAGTCTCAGCTTGCTACTATCCTGACTTTTACCTGCCCATATGTTCTGTAGGCTGTGTGACTGTGGCAAAAATACCCTACAGTTTCATCAAGTGGTCTGCTCAGATGTACGTTGTTGTGAAAGGTGTAAGTACCCACTCCTGGATCAGATGATCTGCCGGTGTGCACACCTGTGTGGAGCCAAAGAAATAAAATTCAACTTCTCCTGGCTTCTGGATTTATGCAGCTGGGAAGAAACTGTTTTTCCACCCGCAGAACTTTGTGACTTACAATTTTTTCCCCATTCTGAATTGCTCAGAAAAAGAGCCTGTGGCATTTTTCTTTGAAGTGAAGAGAGGGAGAAAGACTATGAGAGCCTTCTCTTTTCTGGAAACCAGGGAGCTTCTTTGACTTCAAATGCCTCAATGCTTGGTCCACATTGGGGGGCCTGAATGTGCATTTAGTCTGTTTCCTCCTGACCTCCCCTTCAGCCTTGACACTGGGTCAATGAGTAGGTGATAGCTCCTAGTAAAGCTCTTCCCTGTATACCAGTGAAATATTCATTGGGACACAAACACTGACAGAATAATTAAGTCAATTCTCTGAAATATGACAGATCAGATTAAAAATATTTAATCTTATAAGCATTTAATTATTTACACCAAGTGGAATAATTCCAGTGTCAGGGGGAAGGGAGCCTTGCAACAGGATTTTTACCAGGATTTTTTTTAGTTGTGACTCTCCTTTCCAGGCAGTGAGCCAAGCCTCAGTTTCCCAAGTTAAATGTGCTAACTGCTGCACTACTAACTACTTTCAGCTGATATATGGCATCTTGTTTATTGTTTTAACCAAAATTTTATCTTGGATACCAAATATTTCTTGTCAGAAAAACCACTTGCTTGTTGCAAAACAATTTCATTTGCATGGTGACATTTTCACACAAAACCCCGGTTCTGGTAGAAATTTTTGAACAAATCTATTAATAAACTCCTACTAGGCACTCACATTACATGTTGGGACCTCTGAAATCACTTTACCATTGTGACCTTCCACTGCAAAGTTCTTGTCAAACTTTGGCTTTTTTGCTGGGTTGTGGATAGTGTTGATGAGTAAACAGTGATATTCTGTGGTGTGCTTTCACAGAACCCATTGAAGTTGTTTATTCCCTGTTGGGATCTCTGCCAAGCATATTTTTTTGCCATATTGAGATTTTATATTACTGTAAAGAACAGTGCACTGGAAAAAGAATTGTGGTCACTTGTGATACTTGTGCCAGTATCTGACATTACATTGCTTGAAGTAATTCTAGGACAGCCAGACATTTCTTTGCCCTTCTGATGAGTAATCGAATCAACCAAATGCAGCTTGGTGTGTAATGGGGCGTCAGTAATTTGTGACAGCTGCTGTCTCTCTAGACTCTCTGCAGTGACTCGTCAAGTCAGAAAACTGGTTCTTTACTCCTTGATAGACTGGGAAATCGAGCAGTTTCCTGAGGGGAATCACACCATCCATTGGAGCTATGAAACCATGCTCATTGCAGCTGCCAGTGGCTAATCTGAGTATCTTCAAGCTCCCTGGCTGGCCATGGAGACCAGCCTTGATTTTTGTGAACAAAAACTTAGTCCTCTGGCTTCATAATCATCTGTCATCATGAATCTCGAGAGCTGCAGAATGAATACACTCACTATCAGAATATCCTTCCAGATACAAGTCTGTTTTACAGAATGCCATTTTAACATTTAATATGAGCTGTCACAAAAAAAAAATTTGGTACAGTTTGTAATAGAAGAGTCAAGAAGATAGTCATGTCTTTTCTGTATGTTTTTGACCTACTCTGTAGAATTCAATCAAGAATTGTATCTTCTCTGTATGGAACAGTCCAAAAAGCCTCAAGGAAAGATGTAATTCTCCATTTTTTATGACTCATTGTGTTCCTTTCCCTATACAACATCATGGTTCATTGTGCAGCAGAGATAATTTTCAGAAGACTGCCATACATTTGCCATGCAGAAATTCTTATTGGTATCGTGTAATATATCAGAACCTATTAAGAAGAAGAAGAAAGAATTGGATAAAAAGAATTATTCTAGTTCATTCAAAGCTGAAATACAGAGAAAATATCTGGGGAAAATTCCTTTTTTTGAAAGAAGCCTGTTTTAAAAGACCAGCATTGTTGGCAGGAGAGCATTTTCCCTTTTAGTGAACCACTGAAATAAATTCCAAATTTCCTTGTGGTTTGAATACCTCATGGTTAGCCTGCCACTGGAGATTCCTCTCCCTGTGATATGTCTCCCTCTCACTGTCAGAGACTGACCAGAGAGCCCAGCTGTGTTTGTTAGAGCCTTCAACTGAATCATACTGCATTCAGACTTTAGTAGTAGTCTAGGTTTTGAGTCCCAAAATACATTATAAATTGTAAAAGAATAGAACAGTGCCTGAATTCCTGCAAGATTAGCCATTTTATAGGCAGGAATACTTGCTGGAGCTGAAATGCAGAATCTTTTGAGGTTCATTTATTGCTTGATTGCACACACCGCTGGGTTTACCTTCTCATTATCTGAGTTCTCACTGCAAAGATGAGGCCTAAGGAGCCCTTTGGTATTTCAAACAGAAATAATTGTAGAAGAGATTGACAACATATGTTTGAAAACAAACACTTTATTTGAAATAGATAGTAGATAACACCAGAAAAAGCAATACACTGAAAATTGTGGATTCTCTCTTGTTTTTCAGAAGAGATGTATTGTGGAATTAGGCTTGTTATCTTTCAAAATAAAATTAAAATTATCTCATGCTGTAAAAGACTGCTCAGTCTGCACATGTTTAGGAGCTCTGGCAAGCATGAAATGTCCAGAGCAAAAATGTCAGGGGCTACCTTACTTAAGTCACAATGGATTTTTTTATTAACTACATCTCAAAAACATGCAGTACAATAAATATCTGTATTACTTTCCATTTTCTTAATTGGCTTAGCTGTAAGTATCAACATACTGGGGAAAAATTTAATGTAATATGGATGTCTGCTTTAGTTTGAGAAGAATCTGATTGTATAGGCACTTGTTTTTTCCTGAGGGAACCCAAAGTCACTGTCTGACATTCAGATGCTTGTGCTAGAGACACTTATATTTTATCAGATCAATCCCACTCATCCGGTTTCTACTTGACTCAAGAGATGGACTTTGCTTTGTTTACATCTTTTGTGTGTGCATGTTAATTCCAGATAATGTAACTTAAGTAGATGGCAGAGTATTATATTGTCAGTGTAAATCAAATTGAAGTTGAAGAAGCAAAGCTTAAATTATTGATAAAAGTGGTGTGGAAAACAAGAGCTACCAGTTCAGAAAGTGTTGATTGCATGGGCCTCAACTGTAAAGTCTCTTCCCAACTCCTATACAAATAGCCTCATTAAGTGGTTTTTCTCAGAAGTGCTCAAAGACATGCTTTGGGTGGTAGTACTGTGCAGAAGACATCAGAGGAACTATGATGAAGCTCTGCTCCTGTAAGCTGTGTTTGTGCTAATGCATAAACTGCCCTCTTTGGAGTTGTAGTCATATGGATGCAAACTGTGTTATATCACTCCCCAATAGATCCTGACCATCCTTGCTTGGTCATGTGAATGGAACCCTGCCTTTGGAATAGGCACCCAGATTCCTGACTGCTCTGCAGCACTGCCCTCCTGTTGCCTGGTGGAGCTGATCTCCCTCCTGTCAGTAGTTAAATATTTTCCAGAGCAGTGAGAAATATGGATTGCACGTTGCAGTGGCTGGGGTGAAGAGTAAACTGCCCAGTTTGGGGTCACTTCTCTGCTGAAAGGTTTGGGGGCAGAGGAGATCAAGACAAGCTGCAGCAGCTCCAAATGCTGCTCCATGCTGCTTATGTAGCAGCACTCACCTGGAGGAGGTAAACTAGAAGAATACTAAATTAAACCTGAATCTCCTAAGACGCCTTTTCAGAATTTTTTAACTGGTTTGTCACAGACACCGAATTCTCCTGGTGGTGTGTTTCTTTCAATATTTGTTTTATTCCACTCTTACACTGAATTGGGGGTGGAGGTTATTTTTGTTTTTCTGATACTAGGCCATTATTTTTTTTGTAACAGTTGAAGAAATGAAATCAGATGAAGGGCATGTGATCATGAGCACATGAAGAGAGGAGAAGGGATGACATAGGAGACACATTTTCATCCTGTTTTACTGTTTGTCAAAGTAGATAAAAAGGGAATTATGACAGTGGCCTCTTTAAGTTTTTTCCTTTCACTGGGTGCACTGCACCTTTTTTCTCTCCTGATTATTACAGTCGTTATACATAATTATGCAATTATACCTCCTAAAAGAGACATGGTGCTTGGTTGGTACTCTGTATAGTTAGGTACTTGGTCATATAAATTGCACTCTGCATGATTCTTTGCTTATCTGGTTTGAAAAATAAAGTGTCTGTCTCTCCAGAGAGGTATTATCTCACATTCTATGGAATATAAATAGGTTGAGAATATAAATAGGTGAGGTACAATGAGTGGACTGCTAATCAGCAGTCAAAAAGCTTGACATTATACCCATGGCAAAGCATTCAGTTTTGTTCTGCACTTAATATGGAAAGACTGTTTTTATTTTTAAGGAACATAAACTCTAACAATGGAAATAAATGCGTTTTCAAAAAGAGTTTCTAGGGCTGAAATGGACTGAGGTCCTTCTGAGCAAAATCCTAGAATCCAAAATGAATACTTTTTCAGAAAAAGGCTGCTGAACACAAGAAGTGTAGCAAAAAGGCCATGGAAGGTGTAATGGAGCAAACAAAAGTTCACTGTTTAAAAAAAGAAACAGTAGTCTTTTTTCACCCTGTTAGGTTGTACTAGACATTGCTTCATTGGCTGCTTGCTCTGTTTGAAGTGATACCAGTACTGAAGCTTTCTCTCAAGTTTGAGAAGATTTCAGCTCCACCAGTTTCTGGCCATAACCCAGAATCAAAACCAGCTCACCATCTGGTGATCATTATCTTTAAGCATTGCAGAGAGATGGCTTAGCTAGAGAGGGAAATATTTCTTTCCGGACTTTAGAAGCTATGGCACTAGTACTGTAATTCACTTACTTTGCTTAGCATGGAAACCACAGCATGACTCTCAGAAATGTTTAAAAGCTATGAGCAGTAGGACTGCTGTTTAGTGATCTGTTTTAATTGAGCTTAAATCAGATCCCAGCTGTTTAAGCAAAACAGAACTGGAAAATAATTCTCCTATAATATGATCTGCATTTGATAATCCTTTTGGTTTACTCATTTTTTTAGCCGAAGAAACATGAAGAGGAAGATGGCACTACAGACACTGCAACCTCATCATCCAACAATCATGAGAAGGACAGTGGGGTGGGACCTACAGATGAAAGTCTCCGAAACGATGAGAGCTCAGAGCAAGAAAATGCAACCGAGGAGCAGAACAGAGCTACCCTGCAGAGCAAACGGGACCTGGGCCACAGCCAGGACACATTAGGCAGTGTTGAGCTCCAGTGCAATGAAAGCTTTGTGTCTGGGGAATACATTGAGTCTGATTTCATAGGAAACCCAGAGGAGGAATGTGAAAGGTTTCGGCAGCTGTTGGAACTGAAGTGCAAGATTCGAAACCATGGGGAATATGATCTTTATTACTCAAGCAGCATGATAGAATGCAACAGAAGGGAGCAAGACGGAGTGGAGCATGAGCTGCAGCTACTCAATGAGGAACTGAGGAACATTGAACTTGAATGCCAGAATATCATGCAAGCTCACAGGCTCCAAAAGGTGAGAGATCAGTATGGAGACATTTGGGCTTTACATGATGAAAGTTTCAGGAATTATAACACCAGCACAGATGTACAAAGAGGCAAACTGGATGACATCATGGAGCACCCTGAGAAGTCTGACAAGGACAGTTCCAGTGCCTACAACACTGCTGAAAGCTGCAGGAGCACTCCACTGACTGTGGAGCGATCCCCTGATAACTCTCTTCACAGGGTGATCAGCATAACCAACAGGAAAAACATGAGGACCACAATTGTTGCTAATCAGTCATCTTCAGGACAAAGCAACAGGGAGACAACCTCAGCCAAAACCAAACCCGCTGAGCAAAACAGCGCTGCTGAGAATGCAGTGCTGGCATCAGAAGGCAGCAAATTCCCGGACCAGGAAAGGCAAGGCAGCGAGCACATTCCCTATTTGTCTCCATATCACAGCTCTTCTTACAGGTACGGGAACATCCCTGCCCACGCAAAGCATTATCAAAGCTATATGCAACTGATCCAGCAGAAGTCTGCTGTGGAGTACGCCCAGAGCCAGCTCAGCCTGGTGAGCATGTGCAAAGACTCGCAGAAGTGTGCAGAGCCCAAGATGGAATGGAAAGTGAAAATAAGGAGCGACGGGACGAGGTACATCACAAAGAGACCAGTTCGAGACAGAATCCTGAAGGAACGTGCCTTAAAAATTAAAGAGGAGCGCAGTGGGATGACGACGGATGACGACACGATGAGTGAGATGAAGATGGGTCGCTACTGGAGCAAAGAAGAGCGGAAGCAGCACTTGGTGCGCGCTAAGGAGCAGCGGAGGCGGCGGGAGTTCATGATGAGGAGCAGGCTGGAGTGTCTAAAGGAAAGTCCACAGAGTGGCAGCGAGGGCAAAAAAGAAATCAACATTATTGAACTGAGTCACAAAAAGATGATGAAAAAGAGAAACAAGAAAATCTTGGACAACTGGATGACAATACAAGAACTGATGACACACGGTGCTAAATCCCCAGACGGCACAAGAGTGCACAACGCCTTTTTATCAGTTACTACTGTATGAACACAACTTCTAACAGAGAGTATACTACCAGTTTAGGTAGAGTACAATTGCCTCGTTCAATGTGGCATTTTTATATATTTTGTGACTGTTTATAGTTTGATCTTTTTGTAAGCAAAATGACCTGGTATTTTTCATTTGTTTTTCATATAACAGTACCTTCTTTATCTGGCAGTCTTTCTTTATCCTGCAATATATTCATATTATTCATTTGTAAAAAAAAAAATAGAAAAGTAAAGCAAAAAATTTCTTAACCTAACACATATCCTGTAACTTAAGATCTGGATTTATTTCTCTAGTTTTGCTTTTTCTACTTTAGTAACAATACAATACAAAACCAAAATGCTTTATACTGTATCCTTGGCTTAACAAGTTTTAAAGTTTTACATCTTAGATTCAATCTGTTCTTAAAACATATGCCACATCCCATCATATAGATAAGAATGACATTTTTCCAACTGCATATTTTACAGTACATTTAATCTGTAAATTGTAATTGTATTTGTCCAAGTAAAGTGTAGGTGAACAATTCTCCTGTGTTATGTAGTGGCATTGGTCTTGTAGCTGCACAGTATGTGATAATTGTGAAGATGAAAGAGAAATAAATTATTGCTTATCTTTAAGAAAAAAAAAAAAAGCCAAGCATTGTTTTATTTAGATTGAGAATTTTCCTTTAAGTATAAGCCCTTTTACTGTACATGGTATTTACAGCATATAGAGATTTCAAGAACAAAGGACACAGTTCCATAGAATATTTCTTATTAATTAGTTTTTAATTTTGCAGAACACATAGAATGAGTGGGTCTTACTGGCTTTTCCTTACCTGCTATTATTAGTTAATTAAATGATTCATTTATGTATTTCTTTGTTGTAAGATGTTAAGTAACTGCCATGAGTCCTCTCCCTGGCTGAGCTTGCTATTTGTTCTACACATACAAAACATGAACACAGCATATGCCCAACTTTGAGTCAAATCTCATGCAAGAAAAACTAGCAGTGACATTTTCATAGAACATGAGTTAAGGAAAAACAGAGAATGAAAAGCAGCTGATTGAGTTAAGGATGTAAAATAATTGTTGAGGAGCATCCAAGTCATTTAAAAGTGCCTCAGTGGAGCTGGCTGGAGCTCAGGAGCAATGGCAACTTGCTCTCTGGGTGCTTGATGGGACTCCCTGACACTCCACTGCCACTGGGCCATCTTCTGAGCTGTTTCCCTTATTGCATTCCACCTAAATCACACTTAAACACAGGTCTCTTTCCTAATCTGAGTTCAGCTGCTATCAGCTCAAGACAATGACTACACTTATGTCTTTCCCTTAGACATAGTACTCGCTGATTTTCTCTCATTATTAAATCATGACTCAGAGGTCCCATCAAGCTAGTGTGACACTCAATTCAGAGAACAACAGGAATCTTCAGAAAATGTAATATCATTATTTCATCACTGAGAAATACAAGTAGGAAAATCCATGTCTAATTAGAGAAAAGTCCTGATTGAAAGGTGGTGGGGTGGGGAGTCCAAGTGGAAGGGAGGAGAGAAGCTAAGCAATAGATAATAATTAGAGAAACCAATAAAGAATAAACAATATTTATAGTGTACTAATAGGCTGTAAGTGGAAATATTTCTAAATCTAGGGAGATCTGTCAAAATCTAGTAGGACAGAAGAGAAAACCAAGAGGTGACACAGAGATACTGTTGGTAGCACACATGACGTGATTTCTAGCTCAGCACATGCCTGCCAGAGCCCAGCTACCTTCTCCTTTCTTCTTCACTTGCTGAAATGCCATGTCCCTACCTAATCCTTAATCTGGGCAGTTTCCAGCAGCCCACAGTTTCCTCTCCTTTTTTTCTAAACTACAGTTATTAAGAGTCATTTTTCCTCTTTCTCTGGGCAGCTTTGGGGAGAAATATTCATTTCTGCCTGATGAAATGTCTTGATCATTGCTGCTAGCATGAAAATAATCACTCAGCCCCAGAGCAGGGCTGCAAGGCCACCCAGGGCAGTGGTGTACAGGGGCTGAATAGCAGGTGAGTGTTCTACTGTTCACTGCCCTCAGCTGGTTTCTCTGCAGGGCAGGACTCAGCATTGCACTCTCTCATTCCAGCAATTCTGTGTCAGTGAAATCCAATGCTGACATCCCACATGTGGTGTATTCCTGCATATATTTTTTTTCAAAATGTCATTATTTTTACTGAGGAAAATAACATTTTAGCACTAAGGCAAATTAAAAGAGAAGGAACAAAATGCTTTTTATGTTGTCATAAATCTTTAAAAACTTTGTCTGTTGAGAACTCTTTTCATATGAAGGAACACAAAACTGCTTTCCAACTGGAACAAGACCAGATCTTGTTTAGCAGGATTGCTCTGAGATAAAGCGCAAAAGTCAGGGAAGAATAGCTGCATGGATATGTTACCATGGCCACATCACTGCTGGGAAAGGAGTTCATGTCCCACTCATCTTTCCCCCAACACTGGTACCCAGCTGAGACCAGTGGGAGGTAATTTTTCTGAAGCCAAAAAAATGGCCTTGTAAAAAGCCTTGTTCCTCTTGACAACTGTATTGCCAACTGATTTAGGAGCACTGCTCACTGTAAGTAAGTTTAAAATCTGTAGGATCCCTGAGTCATCCTCTCAATGTAAGTATCCTAAAAGGGAAAAGGGTATGATCATGACAATAAACTAAACCTGCATCAGATTTTTTTTTTTTTTTTTTTAAGAAAGAGACTAGTAACATTATTTGAACTGAACACAAGCAATTGGAGATGACATCAATGTGCTTGATACATTGCCCTGTGAGAGTGAACCTTACAAGAGATGCTACAACAACTTTAGCATTACACTTTCTGGACTCACAAGGATTTAATTTTCATTACTATCATGATCCTTGACTTTCTTCATTTGCTTTTGTTTAACTAATATTCATTTGTACCTCTTGGTACAAATTATAGAATAGCACCCTTTTTTTTTTCATGACATGGCATTGATGCTAAAATATTTCCTGGTTCAAAGCTGGAATTGCCCCAGCAATTAACCTTTAAACTGCTGATGATAAACATGTATGTGCTAAGTGCCCTATTAATATCAATTTTATGCATCCCACTGCTTTTTCAGAGTATTAAATGCTCTTCAGGAATGAGGATAAAATGAAGGTTATGGGAGCTGGCATTTGGCTACAGCCACACAGGGCAGCTGCCAGAAACCTGGTGGTGTTGCTCTCAGAGAGGCCAGCTGGCTAATACCTGGAGGAGGAGAAAGAATATTGCAGAGGGATCATGAGCAGCTTTTATTATCTTTAAATTCCTTTGCTCTGAAACATGTTTCTCTGTTTAAAGATGAGCATTCCACATGCTTGGATGGCAATTGGTGCATTTATAAGACTTGTAAAGATTTTGCCCAGGTTTTCAGATGTGTTAATCTTGCTGTAATGTCAGCTACTACATGAATGATGGAGTGGTTTTGGATGATACCTCTGAGACAAGGTGCAGCCTGGGATTTGGGATGCACCTGGCAAGGCAGCAAGCTCAAGTATCTGGGCCCTTCTCAGGAGTGAGCAGGTTCCTGTCCTTCCAGGAAAAGGGTCCACCTCTCACTGCCAGAGCCTTCAGCCATGTGCAGCTTTTCCTGTTCCTGGCAATTAAGGATCTTGGCTTCCCTTGCCCAATTCATCTGGTTCTGAGCCAGGAAAAGATGGCATTTGTGTAGAGGTGCAGAACCTCAGTATCTGTGAGGTTATAAAGTGAAATTACTCTGCTGTAAAGATTGCTTAGATGGAGCTCAAAGAAAGGAAGGATTGTGTTGTATACTCACACACCATCCTGGCTGTGACAGCTGTGGGTAGTGGGGCTGAGCTACAGGCACATTGCTTACAACTGGTACACACTGTAAAGTAAAATGTGTGTGCTGCTTTCCACAGGCACTAGACCATGGGGAGGGACTGAGTCCTTACTGATTAGTCTGTCTCATACCAATATTCCCCACTGGTAGCTTCTTTCTTCAGTAAATGTACAAGATGTCCCAAAACAAAGATGTCCTTCTGGCATATAAAAATCTATAATTTGAGTGTCATCCAGGAGATTGCAATAGGTTCTGGGATACTCTCAGGTACCAGGGAAGGGCCATCAGCAATGTTTCACAAATATGCTGGCCACCTCTTCATCCAGACTAGTTCATGGTTTAGGTATGAGCTTCTGTCTTTTCTTTTTCTTATTTTTTCTTTTATTTTTCCTTTTTTTTTTTTTTTCTTTACATTTGGATTTCAAATTTTGGTTTAAAATTTTGAATTCCTAAGGTCAATTTGAACTCTTAACCAAGCTTCCTCCTTTCCTTTCCTTTCCTTTCCTTTCCTTTCCTTTCCTTTCCTTTCCTTTCCTTTCCTTTCCTTTCCTTTCCTTTCCTTTCCTTTCCTTTCCTTTCCTTTCCTTTCCTTTCCTTTCCTTTCCTTTCCTTTCCTTTCCTTTCCTTTCCTTTCCTTTCCTTTCCTTTCCTTTCCTTTCCTTTCCTTTCCTTTCCTTTCCTTTCCTTTCCTTTCCTTTCCTTTCCTTTCCTTTCCTTTCCTTTCCTTTCCTTTCCTTTCCTTTCCTTTCCTTTCCTTTCCTTTCCTTTCCTTTCCTTTCCNCTTTCCCTTCCCCTTTCCCTTCCCCTTCCCTCTGGAAGCAAGACCTCTGAACTTGAATGGCAATAAATGTTGAAGTGGGAGCTTTACTAAAAGAAGCAATTTTTTTTTTTTTTTCATAGATCAGCTTATCAACACAAATTGAGACCTTTGTCTGACTGTAAGTTTTCACCTGTAGTGAATTTAGGTGGTTTGGTTCATTTGGCACATTTCCTATGCCCCTTGAAGTTCATTCTATTGAAGTGCTGCAAATGTCTTTGGAGATGGCTCAGTACAGAGTGCATTTTTAAATGCTGTAGGAAAGGAAGACCTTTTAAAACATATGCTCACTTATTGGAGAGAAACACATACTAAAATGCATGTTAAGCCAAATGCTTTTATAATGAAGGGACTAGCTACAAACAGTAAACAATGTTAATCTGTAGATATATATACAAAGACATATTTCATTTGCTGTTGAAAATTTTAAGGACCTCCATTTCCAAAACTCAATTTGAGAAAACATTGGTTCTATTCTTTAGTAGGTTTTAAACAACTCTGCCCCTATATTTTCTGCACTTAGACTGATACCAAACCAGAATGATGCTAGTCTTTTTGGCCTGGGAACAAAACAGTAAACTTCAATTAGTGCAGTTCTATGTTAGGCATTTACTGAGATTGGGTGCTGGTCATCAAACCCCACAGCTTTAATACCTTGTCATCCCTTGGGAGCATCTGCACTGCAATAAGCATTAGACATACTGGGGTATTTGTTCTTCCAATACATTCCCAAAAGTATTCCCAAAACTTATTCCAGAGCACTAGGAGCAAATCAAAGCAAGCTCCATGTCTAGCTGCAGTGACAAAAAAAAAAAAAAAAAAAAAAAAAAAAAAAAAAAAAAAAAAAAAAAAAAGAAAGCACAGAGAATTTTAAGTATGAAGTGAATATAGGAAACTCTCATCTTGACAGTGGAGAAGAAGCCAAAAGATGGAAATTAAAATTGCATGATGAAAGATGAAAAGGTTGAAGCTACTGTTTTGACTACTGGACTTTGCAAGAAAGATATTTGGAGAAAGACTGAAAGAAAGAGTTAAGTGGGTGAATAGCACATAAAATTTACCACTGATGAAAATATTACTCTCTTTGCACATCAAAGGCAATCCTCTTATTTTCATAAGTTGTTTAACCCCATTGGCAATCTCTGCAATATATAAATTTTTCTGATGGAATGAAAAGTATCTTCTTAATGGTGTATAGACACTATATGGAGAGCAGGTTGGACAGTATAAATATTCATATGGGCAAAGATGCTGTCAAAGTCCTGATTTGACATGATATCTAAAATGAAAATATAACAAAGATATTATGATTTTCTTCTCCTTTATCTCCCCAAATTTGGGAACTGGCTGTGTAGTCAGGGTAAAGAAATGCACCTGGAGGATGTGTTTTGGTTAGGTACAGGGAATTCAAATGAAAGCTCCTCAAACTCGACGGTTTAATTTACTTCTCTTAAGCTCTTTAATACCAAACTTATCAGTTCTCTCTGTTAGGCATTAACTTGTTAAATGAGTCTTAATTATACATAAGCAGATGGAGATTTGAATTAAAATTACCTTACACTCGAGTGGCTTTAGTTCATTATAACATATCTTCCTCTTAATCATTTAGGCAGTCTCATCATCTTTCATATATGAAGTTATTAAAGTATTCCAATTTCCATATTTCTTCAGATACATCCACTATTAAATGGCACATAATACACATTAGTTAGTGACTTATACCATTCAATAGTTAGTGAATTATTCATGTCAGTAACAATTTTTACACTTTTATGTCATCTGTATTATTTTATTTTAAAGGGTTTATATTTACAGAATGTCTCATCTTTTACCTCGTCTCAATTTTCAGTGAAAATTTGAATGCTTTGCCATTTCTGCTGGTGTGAAAAGGATTAACATGCACTGCAGGTTTTGCACTCCCATTGTCTGAAGAATGGAAGTGGATCCAAAGGGGCTCTCACTATCAAACGTGTGTGCTTACTGAGAGGTTTGGGAGTGAGATAAAAGGAGTCAGCATTATCATTTTCTTTTTTCTTGCTTTTGCACTATCATAGTCTCTGGATTCTCTAAAACTGGAGAAATGTTCCTTAGGATGTGCCAGTCCTGCAAAATTAAAATGAGAAAATGCCTAAATTGCCTAAATTTAGAGAAATGAGAAAATGCCTAAATGCCTAGGAGAAAATGCCTAAAGAAAAAAAATTTTGAAAGCTTTTGCAGGTTTTGGTGGGTATCACCTTACCTGAGTGTAATGACCTCAAAAAGTGATGTAATGACCTAGTTAAATTAGCCATCTAGGTTAAGAGTTTAAGTTAGCTCCAGGAAACAGAGGGGACACCTCCAAAAGACAGCTGGTTTCTCTCTTTAGGGAGGATGTCCTGTGGAGGACATTTGTTCAACTAATTGAAGCTGGAGCTCTAACTTATATAGCTTAACAAAATAAAAATGTTCTGTCTTAACATATGTTAATGCCTTCAAAAATAGGATAAGAAGCAGGAAACTGTGTATGAAATGCTCCTCTTTCACCTGTTTTTAAGGAATCCTAAATGCATGTGCTGAGAGACTTGTGTCTGTCTTAGACAGAGAAAAGCACCAAGTGATTTAATCAACTGGTTCTATGTACCTCATGGGTAAAATCAAGAAAGAATTGGACAAAAAGTGTAATTTTAGTTCCAGTAAGCAATTTACAGCCATTCACAAAGGAAAGACCAGTGGGACTTTTCAAAGACAAAAGCATCCAATATTCCCTGCTAAAGGCAGCATACTATTCCCAGTATCCCTTTAGCTAATGTATTAACCAGGTATCTTCAGTGTCAAATAATGGGTCTACAGAACAGAAATCACTGTGTTGGCTGGATGATGGAGAATGATAGCTCAGTCAAAAGGCTGAGTTTGCACTAGCAAACACTGCAGCCATCATCAAGCAAAGCCTATGAGAGGCTTTCATGAAAAGAAGGTACTGACATTTACCTGAATGCTTTTAGAAGGTCTCACTGCATCCTGGGGGCCTCAGCAAGATACTTTGACCATGTGGCCATTTCACTCCACAGTTCCTCTGAAAACACTGATGTCCTATAAGATGTGAATTTATTATAGTTATTCTCAATGAATTCCAGTTCTACTTCCTTGAGAGAGAATGCTGCTGCTTTCCTAGCAGGACATTTATGAAAAACAAACAAACAAACAAACAAACAAACAAACAAAACCCCCCCCCTGCCAAAAAAAAAAAACCCAACAAAGCATGTGAGGCCCTGAGGAGTTGGGGAGAGGAGATATCAGTCAGAAGGAACCTACAACCATCATCTAATTCAGATGACCAACCAATCCAGGGCTGACCAAAAGTTAAAGCATGCTATTTAGGGCATTGTTCAAATGATTGAGCCTTGGATCACATCTCTAGGAAGCCTAGTGCCTGACCATCCTCTCAGTAAATAGTTGGTCCCCGATGTTCAGTCTCAACCTCCCCTGGTGCAGCATTACACCATTCCCACGTGTCCCATAACTGGATCCCAGGAAGATGAGATCACTGCCTCCATCTGCACCTTATGAGGAAGCTGTAGAGAGCAAGGAGGTCACACCTCTGCCTCCTTTTCTCCAAACTAGACAAACCCAAAGCCTTTAGCCACACCTCATAGTACATTCCTTCCAGCCTTTTCACCAGATTTGTTGCTCTCCTTCGGACACATGTGAGTACCTTCACCTTACCCTTGAACTGTGGAGTCCAGCACACAACACTCCAGGTGAGGCCACACCAACGCTGAGTACAGAGGGATAATCACCTCTTTTGACCAGCTGGTGATGCTGTGTTTGATGCATCACCAGGAAGGTGTTTGTCTTCTGACTGCCCGAGCACTCTGTTGATTTACATCAAGCCTGTTGCCAAACAGCACACACCAGATCCCTTTCTGCAGGGCTTCTCACCTGCCACATCCTCTCCTTCAGCAGGATGCCACAGCACAGAGATGTTCAGTCTGGAACATGGCAGCAGAACAGAGCTGAAACACAAAGCTCCTTATGAACATGGCCTAAGAACTTTTAATTTAAAAAATCAGCTTAGCTTAGCTTAGCTTCCATGAACCACTAAGGCTAGGGCATGAGGAGTAAGAAGGATGAGAAGGAGTAGCAGATGCTGTGGTGGTCTCTTTTCCTCAGGATGATGCTGAAGAATAAACATGGTGCAGTGTTCTGCAGCTGGAAGATGGAAGCAGTAATTTCAGCACTTAAGGATAAGGAACGAGATTTCTTGTACCCTCTACCACATAGTTGGTGTGCACAGCTTAGTACCAAAGCACCAGTTTGCAGGAGGCTGTATTTGTACAGAAGCAGCAGTGCTTACAGCCCCCTGCATAGACTCACATCCACATCAGCTCCTCACCATGCACAGTGGGGCCTACTGTAACTGCAGCAGTTTTTTGCTGGAAAATGTTAAGATATAAAATGTCAAAGATAAACAAAACATATCACATATCCTATACATACACTGCTTTATGCCCTTTGGCAAAAGTACTGTTCAAGGCAAAATGGGCTTCTTTAACTAAACTCCTCTAAAATGTTACAGGGAAGTGTGTTATTGTTTGCTTATACTCATCTTGATGGGTGGGTCACCAAGGACACAATAATCCATGAAAGAGGAGAGGAGAAGCTTCCCTCACAGCAGGAGGATATTTTCATTATCCCATTCATAGTGCAGAAGAGAGATGGACAGAAGGTCCCCTCTGCTTGCAGAAGGAGACCAATGAAATTGGCTGCACACTTTTCATCACCAGTCATACACCTACATGGGGTCATGGACCTGTGTCAGTCCAGTGGATTGGCATTCCACAGAGCAGCAATCGGCATCCAGGCAGGGTGAGGTCAACCAGATTTGTAGCTTTGAGGAATACACTGACAAAAGCCATAAAGTCACTTAGCCATTTCCCCTACCTCCTCTGCTTAACTCTTCATTTGTGACCTGGCCAATGTGGCAGAGTGCACCCTCAGCAAGTTTAAACTGTGCAAAACTGGAAAGAGTTTCTGACACACCAGGTGCTTGTGCTACCTCCAGAGGTACCTGGACAGGCTAGAGAGATGGACCATCAGGCATCTCCTGAAGGTCAACAAAGAGAAATGCCAAGCTCTGAGCCTGGGAAGGACTAGGCCTATGCAGCAGTGTATGCTGGAGGCCACCTGTCTAGATAACAGCCTTGCTGAAAAGCCTGATCTACACTATGCTGAACATGAGCCAGAAACATGTCCTGTCCATGTCAGTGGAGAGTGCCATACCCAGTCCTGGGTTCTCCCCACAAGACATACATGGACATGCTAACATGGGTCAAGTTAAGACCCATACACATGATTAAGGGACTGCAGCACCTGTCAAAAAAGGACAGGCTGAGACAGCTTTGTCAATTCAGCCTGGGAAGAGAAGTCTCAGGAGGATATAATCAATGTGTATAAATACTTCATGAGGGAAGAAAGACAATGGAGTCAGAATGCTCTCAGTGGGGATCACCAAAAGAATAACAGGCTGTGAAAAGAACCTGAAATACAGAAAAATCTGATTAACCAGAAAGGAACTTTTCTTTGATGTGCATGGTCAAACACTGTCACAGGATGTCCAGAGGCTGGAGAGTCTCCAGCTTTGGAGGTATTCAACGCCTAATTAAACATGCACATTCGTGATCAAATGACTCTAACTGACCCTGCTTTGAGAAGGGTATTGGATGCAGAGATCTCAGATGTGCAATCCAGCCTCAGTAGTTCTGTGATTCTGTGACCAACTAAGTTACGAGCGCAAAGCTTTTGAATACAGAGAAGGACAATGAGAGCTGATCAGTCATGTGGGCTGTGCAAGTCATCAAGTGCTTTGCTTTCTGACTGGAGCTCACACAGAGCTCTTGGCACATTTTATGTATAAAATCCAGCCCATTCCCTGCAATTGATGAAATTTGGCAATAGCCTAAAGCACACCAGCAGAACCATTCCAGAGGATGTGATCTCACAAACAAGCAAAGCCCATCGGTCCACATCTGCATGAGGGTGCCCAAACCCACATCCCTGGGTTTCTGGAATAAAACAATGTATTTTCAATAGCTGGGGTTTTTCCCCAGCTATTGAAAATAGCTATCTGCAGGCAATCTGCAATCAGTATGTGAATGTAATGTTAAATTCTAATTGCATCATATTAGCAGTTTGACATTGCATCTCACTAATGCTTGTTTTTCCAGGATATAGTGGAGAAATATAATCATATTAACACTGTGAAAGCAAACACAGAGGTAGTATAAATTGTTAATGCAATCTCCTTTCAAGCAGCTTGTTTGAACAGTGCACTGGTGTATGAGAAAATGCCAGCCTTTCAGTCTTCCCAAATAGTGCAGTGCTTGCAGTCCGCTGCAGAATAAACATATACGTTCTGTTTAAGGTAACAGATGTTCATTTGCTGTATGTTCCCATGAGCACCCAATCTTTCGCCTGCATTCTGCTACCATTTGTCTGAGACCCACCTGTGAGCCAGCACAGCAGTTTCCTAGACATGAGGTTGCCTCACTGGTATGTCATGTACAAAAATGGTGGGGTTTCTAGATGGATATTCTTGTGACTCTTTCTCTGGTTTTCCTTCCTATAAGTGGGATCATTAATTCTTCTGACTTGCATCACCAGACTGAAAATGGCAGCCTCCATGCATAAATGCTGTAAACTGTTTGGATTCTTCAAACTCTGAAGATCAGCCTTTAAACCAACTAATTAAGTTTTCTGCTTGCTGCCATTGAAAGACTCAGTCAGATATAATTAAAACTGAGCAGCAGATGACAGCAGTGGCATTTGTCGGAATCATCCAGTGGTTCAAATACCACTTCTGACAGAAATGTCAGAATGATAACACTCCCGCCTTCCCCATGCATGCCAGGAAAAGCAGGAAGAACTTTTATTATAAATGCCTTACTGATAACCTTTATGAATCCCAGAGCACCAAAAGCAACACACAAAATTTCATTACCCCGAGAGAGGATGCTCATTTCCAATGAAGTACATCCTGCAGCTCGCTGGGCTTCCTTGCAGTGTCTGTGCCTATTGGGACCCCCATTCAGAAATTTAAAGAGGAAAAAAGCCCTGATTCTGAAGTATGGGAGATTCTGGCCTTGCAGACAGCTAAGCTGGAAGAGATTCCTTAGAGAGTTAATGAGCTGAAACCAAATCAACATATTCCTCATCTGGAAAGGGCAAAGCCATAACACGGCTGTGTAAGCTATCCTTGAGCTGTACAGAAAGGTGAGAAGACAGAGCTCTTTCTGCACAGAGTTTAAATGGAACTGTTATTGCTAAAGATCACAGAACAGCAGAGTAAACAGCAGAGACAGCCAAGAACAAATGAATAGGGGAAAATTACTTTTAGAAACATTTTGAGATTACATTTGCTGCAGCTTTGTACACAGGTTTTTCCTATTTTGTCTCATCAGTTTTGCCAACAGATTTATAACACACTCTTCCCACTCTGTCTTCCTTGCTCGAGAGTTTGGGTACTTTCTTCTTATTTCTTTTTTTTTTTAAATAAATGGAGAGCAGCAAGGAGAACATAGAAAGGGAATCAGTGGCACTTTGAGACGACAATGACGCCTCTGCTGCTGCTTCGAAGTCCCTCGGCTCTACTCTTGCCCATAGCAATTTCGTGTTGCCTGCGTGCTGCCAGAAAGCTGCCGTCACAACAGCGAGCCCAGGGGAAGGGGATATGCTGGTTGTGACTTTTTGGCAGTCCCCAGGGGAAGACCCTGGCAGTGGGTGGCTCAGCTTGGCCTCAAGGTGCTGAGCTGGGGCAGTGGGACGAGCAGGGAGCAGCGCTGTTGCTTATGATTCATCTTGGCTGCAGAGGAGGAATGGCATCAGAGCAGGGGTGCCTATTGGAAATGCCTGAGTCAGGGTTTTTACTTACTGTAACTGAGATAGAAAGATATGACAAACCATTCAAAATAATAATAATTGGATGCTTCTATTAAGCAATAATTAGACCATGGCCAAAAAAGAAACCACCAGCTCAAATATAATTGTTGAAATGTTGTGTTTGTAGAGGTGAACCTGATCACTTACTTTTCCACTTTACTACTCTGTCTTATCATGAGAAAAAACATTTCTCCTGGGCATAGTCAGACCTGAAGCTGTGTTTTGCCCTAATAATCCCTAGACATTTTCCTGCTGGGACTGAGCAAATATTTCTATTATATTGCTTTTTTTGTATGGTTGAGGAGGAGGACACAAGTACCTCTTCTACCTTCAGGGGTACTTGTACTGCATTATTACCCTAGCTCTGCAGTAGTTTTGATTTGCAGATGATGGTGTGTGGCCTGATCAGGAGCAGCATTACTCTTTTTCTCTTGAACTCAGCAGACCACATCACACTGTATTGTGCACTGAATGCAAGAACACCGTCTTCTGTCTGAGCTCTTTTCTTTTTAGTAAGAAATCAAAAAACATTTACACTTTCCTTTCTTTTGACCTTTATTAGATAAGAAAGCACCTTAATCAGGATGTTTTTAGGTGAGAATGAAGTCTGGAAGGATTGTATTCTGGGATGTAAAGGTCTCAGGGATCACTCTTAGTGTTTTTGTCAGAACTGCATTGAAATTAACATATTACAACAGATTGTGTCAGACTGAATTGCAAACCTTTCTGAAGCAGGGTGAACAGAAAGGTCACATGCCTCACCATCTCATCTATCAGGCTGCATGAGGGTATCTGAAGAGGTTAAATTCTTCTTCCAGGAAATAAAATCAGAATTTCCCATTTTCAGGTCCCAACTGTGCCTCTGAATTTCCATTTACTTTGAGCAAGAGCTAGCTTCATTACACAGGTGTATTGTTTTGTTCTCAGAAAGGATCCTTGTTTAAATTATAACATGCCATTAGCAAAGACCCTTTTGTGGTGACTGCAGTTAATACAGAGTTCTCTTTTGTCTTGCTCACCTCGGCACAAGTGCATATTGTGCCCTTTTTGTATTCTATCAACTGAAGAACCTTCAGAACGATCTTCTGCCCCCTAAATTGATTCAACACCTTTTCCTATTATGCAAATGAAAGGGGAAAAATAGGTTCCTGGTTTCTTTTGATGGGCTGAAGCGGGCAGCTCCGGACTGCTCACTCAGGGGGAAGCTGAGTGGGAAATGCCGACACCTCGGTGTCTGTCAAGCTGCACAACAGGAGAGCAGCCGAGCACTGCGGCACCCATCCCTGCCCACAGCTGGGATAACGGCACTGCAGCTCAACTGGAAGGATCAGCTTGCCCAGGCTTCATGCCTCAGCGTGCTATTGAAGTGACAGGCAATTTTCCATTGGTGGAAAATTGAAAGGCTTTTTATTTTATTAATCCTTTCGTCAAGTAACAAAACCAGAGTCTTTTCTTCTGTTAAACACTGCTGCAAAATCTCAGCGCTCCCAGTGACTTCGGGCAAGCCAGGTAAATAGATGGGCTCTGCTCCCCTCATGCCCACCTCCACCTCCACGGCCTGGGCCAGTGAGCAGCGTCAGCCAGATGAAAATGTCAGGCCAGCGCTTTGGACATGCAGCCTGTTCTTGTGGAAAGAGAGGTGGCCAGCTTTACTCATGCAAGAGATGTGCATGAGCATCTGCCATGCTCCGTGGCACAGTGAACAATGCATGGTTATCACCAAAAGCCAATGAATTCTTTTCAGAAGTTATCTTCTCCCTAGGAAATGGCCCGTAGAACTGCAGCCCAATCCTAGATAAAATACCGTATTTTAATATTTTTTCCTTTTCATTCGTCTCTATCCTCTACCCCTTTTTTCTTTTTTTTCTTCTTTTTTTTATTTTTTATAAAAGCATGCTGTCTTTCAATTAACATAGTAATGATCTATTGTCACCTGTTACCATGCTAATCCTGAGCTGGTGTGAAATTACTTTATAATAAACACTATGCAGTTCTGACTTTCAATTAATTTTTCCCATGCTGTGCTAAATCAGATTAACTGTACTCCACCCTTTTGACCACAGACATAATTCCTTCCTTATAATGAAATAGAAGATTAATTTATATAAAGCATATCTATACACATTTGCAAATAAATGTAAAGATAGACTTTGTACCATATTTGCACTGTTCACAGTGTCAGGTTGAATACAGACTCTGAGATTATTAAGTTTTATGTTCACCGGGGTGGCAAAGGATATTGCTGGTTTATTATTATTATTTTCACTTAATGTCTACAACTAAGAATGGATAAACAAACTGAGTAGTAAGGGAATGGTAACTTCCACAGGGAATTAGACCTAATGCTGTACAGCATTATGATGATCTCAAAAAACGTAAACACCGCAAAATGAACCCAATCACCATTAATTTACTAAATTGCCTGTCATCCTTGGTGATACATATTTACAATGTGGCCAAATATAATAAATGCAACTGTGTTGTCTTTTGAATAGTCATTAACATTATGAGGATGGTTGACAGCCTGAGTGAAGCCTTTCAAAACACGTATATTAGTATAGGGAAACTGTATAAGGCAAATTTTTTAAAATGTCTTCATCTTCAGTGCAGAAAAAGCTTTCTAAAACTTTTTCTGGTCTTGGTAACCTCCAGGAAGCAGTAGACTGCTGTGCCATTTCATAGTCAAAAGTAACAGAAACAGAGTTGACTCTTGATTTTTCTTGCACATTCATTTTCTCTTTCTTGCTTAATTTTGAAGTCCAAAGGTGCAGAATTATTGCAGATATGAATCTTCTCCTTGGAAAAGTAAAAACAAAGATGAAAATGAGGTATTTCTACAAGCTTATGGAGGCCTATACTTCTTTGTGCTTGTTGCTCATTTGATTCAGTTCAGCATGTCTAACTGGTCTAAAATCTGAAGGTTTTCATCCAAATTTAGCTGCTTTAGAATCATATTGGTGAATTCAGAGGCCAAACCCCAACTCAAACAGTTGGTTTTTATTCTTTTCTTCACTATCTGCATTGTACTAGACAGTTCAGAGGTAGGCATCTAGGCTGGAGCAGCCTGCACCCAGCTGAACCACTCTGTGCAGACCCACGGACTCCTTGCATCCAACACCAGGAGCAGCACCAGGACTGTGCCAGAGGTTCAGATTTACTTCTCATTCACAATTCCTCATTTCTGGAGCAGCCTGTCAACCACTTTTTTTGCTGATTCAGCAGCTAATCCAGAGGAAAAGTCAGGGGCACCCTTTGTATTAGGAAGGATGAATGTGCTGTCCAGTGGTGTACCTTTGAGGCAGTGAATGATTGACTTCAGGCAGACAAGACCAGGACTAGCTGAGATTAAATACCATTTTCTTTTGTGTTTCCTATTGATTCTTTGAAACAGTACCACTGCTGTAGACAAGGAAAAATTAATTACATATTCAGTGTTTATTGGCTTAATACTGAAATTTCGATGCGCTCATCTGGTTGCTTTTCTCATACTATTTGTGAAGTGCAAGTGTAAAATAACAAAGCAGAAAACCATATGCATACCTGGAAGGATAAGAAACAGCAAAATGACCGACAGGGTGCAAGAGCTGGGTATTCTCACCACTGTGGTGCGGATTGTATAAGTAAAGGGAACATACTGGCATTAGCATTTGGAGTAATACATTCCAGGAACAACAAAGTGAGCTAAACCTAGTTAGATCAGGTCAAAAAAGCACAATCTCCACAAGGGGATTAAGGAGGTTGGAAGACATCAAATTATTTTTTCATTTTTCTTAGGACTTTCTATTGTACATCAGTAATGAAAGGTCTTATCTCTGTCTTTTACTATGTAGCTTTTTAACTGTACGTATGATCTGACTTGGACTGATTCCAGCTCTGTTATTATTGAAAATCTGCTTTCAAATGCAAACACAAAAACACCAGTGTAATAGCCATTACTCTGTTTACAATGACAGTACTAAATGAATGAGTCATTAATAGCTTTTTTACTTTATTACTTCAAAGTGTTTTACCAAATATCCATAAAACTTCAGCATTACCACCACTTCCACCCAACTGCAACTACTACATCACCACTTGTATGAACTGGTTACAAGCCTTAGCCACATTAATATAATCTCTCTCACACACACATGTCTTTTAACTATCTTCTTTGCTTTGAAGAAAGCAAAGAGAGGAGAGACCCCATAAAATTCTTCTGTCATTATAGCCAAGAGAGGATAAATGCTTTCAGTTATGGTATTCCAGCCAGCAAAGTTCACTCCAGTTTCCCAGATGTTAAACTATTGACAGCTCCTGTCTGTTCATGCGCTGGAAATCAACATGCCCAAAAAATAAACTGGTCTGTAACAGTAGTCCTCTCACCTAGTAAAGCAGGCCACCAGCTCTCTTCTCCCATTGTATTGCCTATCTGCTTCAGTAGACATAGGACATTCATGAAAGTGTCAGGGGGAAGTAAAAGCAATAGACTGCCTGTCAGTTTGAAGGGGTTGGTTAGCACTGATTATCCTTCTTCTTATGCCTGCTTACTTTCTCCATCTTTGATCATATGAAGTGATGGAGGGTGGTGATGCTGAGCTGCCATGCTCAGCACTGGGCAGAAGCACAATGATGGGTAGTGAGTTCTACCATTCCATGTTCATCCACCACAAGCTGTGGGGTGGGGGAATGTTGCTGGACACATACATGGGACCTTTTCACCGAATAAAAGCGTCATTATGTGACCTTCTCCAACAGAGCCTACTGCAGATTCATATTTGCTGTGAGATTCATAATTGCTGTGATTCCCACACCTGCTTGACTCTGGACTCTGCACTGCCCTTTTGGAAACCAGCTCCATGCAGAGCTGAGGGTACATAACAGAGGACCTGTCTTCCAGCTATGCAACACTGAGAGAAGCAGATAATAAAGCCCAGCTGCTGTGGACAAAGGAGAAAAAAAAAAAATAAATAAAAACCAAATGGTAGGGGGAACAAATCCTGGGATGCAATAAAAGGTGTTAAAATTAAAGAGACATCAGTAATTTAGTTTGGAAAAAAGAGAAGAAAAATGTATTTTCAGAGAGAATGGGGTCATGAGTTTCACTGATGATGGGTAAAGACAAGTCTCTGAGTTTCAAATGTCATGCAGTACTGCTCTGGGCAATAAGTTACTGTAAAGCATCACTGCAGCTCATGAAAAATACCCAAAAGTAACATGAAGATATTATTCAGACTGTGGGGCAGGAGGAAGCATCTTCTTGAACAGTATACAACTGCATTTTGCAAAATGTATTAAAAAGAAGAAAGATACCATTGAACAGTGTTCTGGTGGGTGTTGTATTGCTGGAAAAAATCAATTTTTCACTGTGCATACGCAAGTGAAGCAAAAACTGGCTGAGTACCAGATCCTTTCTCAGGTATCCATGTATAACCACATTTCTCATTAATGACATATAGTGAAAATAAAAACATCTTCCCAAACCAGTAGTTGCTGTC
The DNA here is from genome assembly GCA_013397555.1 of Urocynchramus pylzowi. Classification (NCBI taxonomy): domain Eukaryota; kingdom Metazoa; phylum Chordata; class Aves; order Passeriformes; family Fringillidae; genus Urocynchramus; species Urocynchramus pylzowi. The sequence continues at coordinate 830,258 of VZRH01003515.1, forward strand.
AGATGCTGTGCCTCAACGACAGAAGAAACAGTTCATTACAAGCTGTAGAAAATGAATGTGTTTTCTTCTATTCAGATCAACACCCAGGACAGATGAAATTCAACTGGCAATTTTTGTGCTCAGGACATTTGAATATAAAAGCAGCTATTCCACTGACACTGCTGATGAAGAAGAGAGCAAGGGAACAGGTATCTTAGATGAGCTCAAGAAGTAAGTCATTAACAAGAAAGTAATGATAATAGAATTGCTTTCTGCAACAGATGGAAGCACAGGTATAACTGGATCCAAAGCTTTGCTGCTTATAATCATCAGCAAGCACTCTGTGGAAATGTGAGTGACTTTTAACATTATGAGAATGGCAGTAAAAACAAAAAAACTCCACCTCCATTGACTCCATTTGAGTCAGAGGCCTTTGTGTTTCAAAGGTTGCTTGATTAAGCTGCTGCAGCTTGTAATGATCTGATTTTACACACTGAGATGAATGAGTAAAGCTTTGGTTTTGCTGTGGCTTTTCCATTGCTTAAGATCAGAAGTCTTTCAATCAGGAAATGAAAACTCTCTTATGATCCTTCTGAAAAGAAGTGTTTACTCTTCATTTCTCATTTCTGAGTGACTTGGCTACAAGGCAAATGAACATAAAAGTTGTCAGAAAATGGGATAATATTATTGATGCTTTGTGCAGAGAGTAGATTCAAACCTTACTGAATGAAGAGCTCAGAAAGCAAATACTACAGTGTTTCATGGCTGTGTGAGGAATCTCAGAGGACTGTGAAGGCAAAAGCAAGTGGAAATGCCAAGAGGAATCATGACTCTTTCATACATACTGGTAGGGCAGCTCTGTCTTTGGCTGCCCTTGAGTGTGGCAGTGCAAGTGCAGAAGGACTAGAAAAGAAAGGAGAAACCTCATCCAATCCTACACACCAGGGCTTGTGCTTTGTAATGCCAGACCTGCACTGTTTCATGCAGAACTCAGATGGTGGGAGGTGGCCCTGGTCTGCAAGTCTATGTCACAGAAATCTGACTCAGGTCTACAAGACAGAGTCAGCATTTAAGGGGAACAGGCTTTGGAAAAAAGCTGCATCAGTTTTTCCCCGTGAGGTCAGGTAAGCCTGGCCTGGGAGTAAAGAGCTCCCCTGCTGTAGGAGATGCACATAGTGTTTATCACGGTCTGTGATCTCAGCTGGGGCCTCTGAGTAGTTGTAATAATTATTTGCACCTCCAGAAACAAGGGAAGGTTTTTCAGGACCAGTTCAGAAAGAGGATGTCCTCCTTGCCCTTCAGGGACAAAAGAAAAGGTAATCAACTCAGGTGGCTCCTGGCTCAATGCCATCATGTGACATATTGGCAGGTTTTGAGCTTCTATCCCATGGAAAGTTCAAATGCTTGGATTTAGGTTCAGCAGGGAATCGGGGTGGGATCTTAGGAGTTATGTGTCCCAGGTACAATGTGGGTTAGAGAACAGACCTCTATAACTCAGTGGCCTCTTGTGGGTTTTGTTTCTGTACTCTCCCAGTGACACTGTGGTGCAGGACAAAAAGCTTCTGGGAGGTCAGCTTGCCTGAGGTGCAGCTTTGCTACAAACAAATCTTTATGACAAGATAATCTGCTGCAGATGGAGACACAGCAACAAGCCTTCTGCTCCAGCAGCATCTTCTACATTGATTTCCTGACTCCTGCTTTGCTCTCCCGCACTGGAGAGCTGCCTTTTGACACAAATATCTTTCCCTGAGAAAACCTCTTGGGGAATAACTCAGTATTTTTCATCCAAGTTGAGGTTACTTGTTTTGCATTGCTGTCTTTCTGCTGTAAATACTTCTTAGCTGCTCTTTTCATTTTCTTACTTCCAAGACTGGTGAATTCTTACAACATGGATGCTCTGTGTAGAAGTAATATTTGGAGCAGCTTGCAAAAGACACCTAAAATACATTAGGATTTTAGAAGTTTAAACTTTTTTTTTTCCTAGGAATTAAGCACAGAATTTAAAAGAACATTTTCTGTCTCAGATGCTTTCCTGTACAATATCATACACAGTGGTCTAGGTAGAGAAGCTGTATCGGCTCCCTTCTAGAACCCAAAAGTGGAGATGAAATGTTGGATCAGTTGTTTTATGTGTGCTGTTCAAAACCAGAAAACTACTTATTTACTGTAACAAAAATTAACCTAACAAGCAAACTAACCAGTCTTAATGCAATGGAAGCATTTACATCTGCTAATGTGCCATTTAATGTGCTGTGTAATACAATTCTGCATTCCTAATTGAAGAAAATTTTATGTGTGCTATATCAAATGTCTCATTGGTTGCATTTCAAATGTCTTCCCAAGTCTAATTATGCACCTGCATCAGGGGGGAAAAAAAGAAAAATAAGAAAATTAATTACAACTAGTTCTTGTTGTCTAAAGTGAATTAACCATGACCATAGACATGATCTGAAATTCCAAGAACCTGAAAGAAAAATTCCTGCTGAGTTCAGTGGGCCTTGGCTCCAATCTTATGTTAACACTCTTGTGACCATACCTGTGCTCCACCAGCATTGTAAAAACAGGTGGAGAGAGCCCAAAGTATTTTGGAATGCACAGGCCTAAGGGCAATAATAAATATTCCATAAACAGCTAATTACCCCTCCATAGAAGTCTCTAGCCTCACCACAAATGAACACAGCTTTTGAGCAAGCAGGGAAAAGAAACATAAACATGCTTACAAAATGTGTTAGGACTGTTTGATGAGAAACTCAAGTAACTGAGCTGTTTGTGGCTGTGAGAAAGATTTTAGTGGGATTTTTTTCCTTATGGTTCTTACAGCATTCTCAGTGAAACAGCTCTCAAGCAATAGGATTTTCAAAAGGCTTATGCTAAATACAGTGTGATGCATTTTGGCTATGAAAAAGGTTGTATCACTTTATAGATATTTACCTCTGTGATATAGATATTTACCTCTGATGCACTGAGATACTCCAGTTGCCAGTAAAAAGTGGGTAGGAATCCTTTGTCTGTTCCCTTCAGCTGTATTGCCTTACTGCTAACACCTTACAAGTCTCTGTCATACTGGACATCAAAATAAGTGCTAGGATGGTGTGAGTATCAACAAAACAAAGTTCAGTTTACCTGTATTATCAAGCATATAAACAAGTAGGCAAAGCTTGTGGAGACACTTATTTCTCAAAAAGAGAGGCCCATGTGCAAGCTAACCTTAATTTCTTATAGTACATTCCCTTGCAGGAGTTGTAACATGCAATCAGGAAATCCTGCCCTTGTGGGCAGTTTCACTGAAATAGAGAACCTACACGGTGAGTTCTGCAGTCTCCAAGCCCTCCTCCTCCTTCAGCCTTCAGTGGCAGAATGTTTGTCAGCTGTAGAAGATGCACATCATACTTAACTCCAAAAATAGTGGTTTTAAATCATCTATTTTCCTAAACAATGTTCTCCTTTCTGAATCCCAGCTTCTATATACTGTGAAAACAATGCATTGTGGCAGCAAAACTTTGAAACTGTTCAAGGCTGGTTTGATACATCCCTGGATAAAAGAACCCACTGACTTCTGCTGAAGAATGATTCTTGCTTTCTGTAAAAAAGAAGCTATACCAAAGAAGGGATGAAAATTAATGTGGTTACCTCTGAGGGGGAAGCTGTAACCTTCACAGAGACTTTCTTTCCAGCTGTGTTCAAAGGCACTGTAATGACTTCAGAGAACTGCAGTGACTCATTTTAGTTGATGACTACATAACTATTCATTTACCCTTAATGAGTTTATTCCATCAGGTATAGGACAAATTCTAAACAAATAATGCCACTGAATCATACACATCAATAAATTTGAGCACTAAACTGATTCTGGGCAACAAAGGTAATGATAGAGAGAGCGGAAGAAAAGCTGCTTCCAATTAATGAAAATGCCCTCTGTATTTTCTAATAGCTCAAACATTAATTTGAAAATGGCTTTCTTGGCAATAATTTACAGACAACCACTTCATAATGGGGAAACAATTCAAATTTATGTGCACTCAAATGGTGATGATCTGATTAACTTATTAAATTCTTGTTGATTCCACAGTCCACATGAAGTGTACCGTTCTTCATGGGTTTCATACCTTGCAGTTTTAAGTTCTCACATTATCAGAATTCAGGCTTCATTTGCTAGTGAAGGTCTTTTCTCTGGGACATCTTCTGGCTCAGACTGGACAGAACCAAGATCCCAGGGATTGATTTTGTTTGTTTCTTTCCATTAATCCCAAAAATATATTCTCTTCCACATTGGAGGAGCACTTGATTAAATTTAGCACTAGAATTCGCATAGTCCTCAGCTGCAGTGGAGTATAATTGAAACTGTGTGAAATATTAGATACACACAACTCAAGTTAAAGCTGATTCAGTCAAGGCATATCCATGATGGATTTTAGTTCAAGAAGCTTAGCTTGAACCATGTCAAGCTTAATGTCCTTCAAAGGAAGCGAGTTAGCTTTTGAAGCAAGAGAAGATAAAAAATTACCCATGGGAAAAGACAAAAGAACATAGTCAAATCAGTCTGCCAAATCTAGTGTCCAGTGGCTTTAAACAATGGTCAGTAATACCAATTTATCTGTAATGCATTTGTCAGCTGGAGCTACCCCAGCTTTAATCACCATCCCCTTGGATTTTTTGTATGCCCTAGATAATTCCAAGGACAGTACAAAGTTGTTCAGACCCTCAGATATTGTGTAGAAAAGACTACTGAGGCACCACATGCTAGCATAAATTGTTGTAAATAAATACGTAACTATCTCCAGCATCTGTTCCACAAAAAAAGAGAGGCTTCCTCTGGCTATGCTGTGTGGCATGTGAAAAAGTTCTACATATTGGTATTGAGTAAACATGAGCTGAAAACCAACCAGCCCTTCCTTTCCCACTGTGCTTCACAGCTAACCTTGCCACTTATTCCCTGTCCTGTTTCGACCTTGGACCATTCCAGCCTTGCAAGGTGTTATCAGTGTAGTCCAAAACTGTTCAGACAGAAGATGGACTTGAAGCACAACTATATTTTCAGGTGTGACTTCTGTGTCATGATTCTCTCATGCACATCCCCCTGAGGCTGTAATTGCCTATATTCAAGAAAGAGAGAATTGTTTAAAAATATCAAAATATGCTTGTTTTAGTCAAAACTTCTTTCTCCAAAACTGCCCTGAGTCTTGACCAGTGTATCCAAATTCTGAATTAGCCTAGTTTGTCTATGGGATAAGAACATACATCTTTCCTATTCATTGAACATTTATCTTGCTTTTTATCAGTACAAAATTCCAGCTTTGACCGTTTACTGTATTTACCTGGTAACGTTATCAACCCCAATATTTAAGTGCATAATCACACTTGCTACTTCCAACCATTCTTACTCTGACTCTGGGAGTCCTTCCCATTCACCCAAAAGAACACCCTCTCTTTTTGGAGATCAGGACCTGAAGTCTGGATCAGTCCTTCCTTAAAATTCCTTGGGAACTTACAAAGTTTGATTCTTTATCTAAGTACACTTTAAATAAAAAGAAGTGTCAGCTTGACAGAAATCATCTGCAGAAATCCAGCTAAACTGACAAGAATCACTGGCTGTGTTCACTAGGGTTCCTCTGCACAAGGCCACCTTGAAGAGGTGAGGTACATGAATTAAATATGTAAAGTCAGCATTCTTACATTGAGTGTCTTCTAGAAGTCATCCACAGCCAGTAAAGGACATTTTATTTCCAAGTGAAAGCAGCTGCAAGTGGTTTAATGTTCTGTAGCTTACTCATGTTGTCTTCCCATCTTTCCTTGTTTCACTTCAACTTCCATGACCATTTCCCCCTTCCTGTTTGTCCACAGGTTCTTCAAAATGCTGTTTTGTTGTGGCTGAGGCAAAAGACAATTTTTTCTATCTTTTTTAGAGCTCTTGACATAGCAAAAGTGAAATTCCTGACTGATACAGAGGTTTATTCTGTTTCAGGCAGGACAATTCTTTTAAGTGCACCACATGAAGCACAGCTAGAAACAGCACCAAATAAATGAAGTAAAGCCAAGTCAGATTCCATGAGCACAGACTAATTCTACCTACATATAGGAAAGATCATGATCCTAGTAGCTAAGTATGTCACCACCATTAACATTATTCCTGTCAGCCTGGGATGGGGTTAATCATGGCTCAGCTTTTTAGTCTAGTGCTCAGTGACACTGTATTGTCAGGATGTCTGTATTGTTCTTTTTGTCTCTGGTTTCCTGGCATGAAAGAAAGGCAGACACCTTTCTTCATAGCTGCATGCATGCTCCTCTGTATTCCCTGCACTGCTAGGAACTCTTGCTGAAAGGTAGTCCAGCAAAATTTTATCTTAGTCACTAAGATGTTCATTCTTTGCACACATAGAATTTTTAAAAATCCAGCTATTTGAGATGGGAAGGCTTTCTTTGGCTAAATGAGTCTGCTTATTGTCTCAAATCTTGTAATACAGGTTGCAGCCCAAAGCACATTTTTATGACCACATTTCAGTGTTAAAAAAGATCCCATGGCCTCTTGAAAATACAGTATCTCTGACAGCATTGCTGCCACAGTCTTAACGAAAGCAGTATAAATGCATAAATAGAAAGGATGGGGTGAAGGCCTTCAGGGCACTCCTCTAAAATAGTAACAGGTCTCTAACTAGGTATTTGAAGTGAATTTTCCCCTAGGAAACTAAATAGCCAAAACTAGCTGTCATTCCAACCAGGTGACAAAAGAGCAGCATCCTCTTATCAACTGACTGAAATTATCACACACGCAAAAAAGCCCATTTTTCTTCTTTGAATTCTTTAATTCAGGTTGCAAGCATATATCTATGTTTTTCCAGAAAACTCACTACAGAGAGACCTCCATTCACTATTTCTTTGGCAGAGCCTGGTGAGTTTTAAATCAAGTGTTTGGCACTGGGCTCTCGCTGAGCACAACTCAGCATCTACAGAGCCAGTGGTGAGCCTGGGACAGAGATCAGTGGCAAATAAAGTCATATAACACTTGTGCATTGCTAAATGCAGGTCACTAATTTTACCTATCCCATTAATTTTAATGGTCTGACCACATCAGAATGAGGTAGATTGCTAAACCTCCATTATCCAGTAGTGCCGAGGTGTGAGGAGCTGCCCCTTGCAGGGTGGAGAGTGTCACTTTTACCTAGTCTAGGCATCACTGGGAGCTAAGGTTGTGTGTGCAGGCTATAAATTAACTGTTGCAGCAGCCTGAATCACTTATGTAGCACTTCAGGAGCCATATGTCAGCGTATATCAAAATAGCAATATATCAACAACTGTCTGAGGTGCAGGACATGAGATAAAAAGAAAATGGGGTAATTTAAAAAAAAAAAAAAAAAAAAGATCGTGCAAATATGAGTTGCTGATGAACAGCTTCAGAAGTCATTGCTCATATGCCAGCATTTGCTAAAATCAGTTCTGGTAAGGCTGTAGGCAAGGAGATGGAGAGGGACTGATGGACCTGGGTACAGCATGGAGACCCCTCAGCTCTGGCAGCTTGGCCCTCTGCTTGGCCTCGTGCCATATCATTGAGAGCTAGTTAGTTCAGGGTCATTTAAAATGCTCTCATTTGACCAAATGCAGCACATACCTCGACGAAATGAGAGGGATTTACATCAGTCTTGCCATCTGTATTGAGGCTGACGCTAGCTGGAATGTGAGCTGTATATTTATAGACGCCCCCAGAAAGATTTGCTCTGTCATGTACTGCCTGATAAACAAGAGAATGAGATTTTGATACCACTTGAAACAAAAAATGGGGGAAAGGAGATGAGGAATGGCATTTGATGGACACTGATAGGCATTTATTCACCATGACCTAATTCACTGCTCGTTTCTGGAGCCCAGGGCAATGAATAACATATTAAGTAATATTAACGTGAAATATGGTTTCTGCTACAACAGCAATATTAGGAAAGAACCTGCCATTATATGTAAAAAGCATACACAACCCTTCATTTTTTCCCTGAATCCTTTCCTCAGCTGTAGACTATGGCAATATGGCTAGTTACATTAATTCTAATATTATTACCTACTCCAAAGCCTGGGACTTTTCTATTTACTTCATGAAACAACCCTATTCTTCTAATCCCATTTCCTTCTGTTCCTAAGTACTTTCCAACCCCTTTTTAATGTATGAATGAAGCAGGAAGGCAGCTTACATTTTTATGTCTCTCAGCACTTTTAAAGATATTAACCAAAGCTGTTTATCCCCTCGCTCCATAGAAAAGCAGAAGCTTGGAAACAACTCTTTATTTTCTAAAACCCTGGAAACAGGAGTGCATGTTCACAGGTGTATTTGATGTAATATTTTATATCAACATGCTCATTTCTTTCATAAGGAAAGCAGCAAGCAGATGAAACTGGGAAGCACTAGTAAGAAAAAAGAAAAAAACCCCACATGAAATATGATATAAAATTGCAGCAATAGTATTTATGTTCTTTTACATACATTTCCATGAAGTATAAATCAGGATAATGCTGAGATTGTACTCCTTCCCCTCTTTAGTGGAAGAAGAAATGCAAATCCTCTAGACATTACAATTCATTTCTTGCCTCTCTTAGAAACATATGTATCACACAGAGGATTTTTTTTTTTTTTTAATGTGATTGACTTGTAGCTGAAAATAAAAATACCTGCACTAAAATAAGTGAAAATTTGTGCATTAACAAAGGGAAACCTGGAAATTAAGCAAACAAATAAATAAATCCTAAAAGTTTAATGCCTGTTAAACATGGAGGCAGTGTTCACTGCAGTTTTCCTAAGTATGAGATATAAGTACCTGAAGTATAAAAAGGTTAGAAAACATCAGCATTTTAAAGAAACTCTTACTAAGTTTGTCTCTTGTCTCCCTGTGAGCCTCTCAGGGCCCCGGCCAGCCCCGGGCCGGCAGACAATGGGGTGGGGGCTCCCCCGATGGTCCGACA
>VZRH01003515.1:839530-896069 GCA_013397555.1 Urocynchramus pylzowi
AGGAAAAGGCCGACTCTCAGCAGGGGCAATTCCAAGGTTTATTCAGAGCTCCCGAGGGACTCCTGTAACCTCAGGGGGCTCCTGCTCAGAGCAACGGGAGCTGTGCCAAGGTCACAGTTAAAGGGAGGTGGAAACAAAAAGCAGATAACGTTTGTTGACCAATAAGGGTGCTAAAGGGATGGGCTCTTAAGGAATGGACATTTTGGGCAAGGTATAGGATACTTCTTGGGGGGCTGACTCTTGGCCTCCAGCTAATCACACAATGGATTTGGCTGAAGGTTCTGGATAAAGATGATGGGATGCTGAGTGATTGACAGAGGGTCAGGGTGGGGGGTTTGGGATGATGTCAACCCAGGAGAATGATAACATAGGTATAGGGAAGGGGCACAGTTTGGGGTAAACTACTTAGGAAAACTAAAGGAATACAAAAATCTATTACAAAGTATTACAAAATATAAAAACACACTACAACATAAGTTTCTTAATGAATTTGTGATTTCTTTTAAACAGGCTTTGCTAATCTGACAAGCTGAGTTAAAACCTGATCGTATTTTGTGTCAACCCCACTAATCGGTGACAGTGTCAGCTTACTTCAGATACAGGTTGTCTAAACTGATCTCCCCTTGCTGTAAGGTTTTGGTACAGGAGCCTGCTTGCCCCAAGGTCCCTGTGTTCCCAGTGAAGAGAGAGGAGCCTCTCCAGGAGTGAATCAGGTCCTCTGCATTTACAGTGCAGTCCATGCTGGAATCCTCGCCCTTCATGGCACAGCTGGGCTACTTCTCCATGGGCAGCTGGGGAGAAAAATGGGTGAATGAGCATGTCCTGGCTTTCTGTGGAGGAAAACCTGGATGCATGGTGAGGAGGAAAGCTACACCACACTCACTGAGAGTTTGTGTGACTTGTGGGCTGTACCACACACCTCATCTGTATTACCAGATATGTAGATCCAGACTCAGGACAAGGCTGTGGGGCACAGTTTGTCTAAGTCAGAGCAAGGGTACTTAAGATCTGTTTTAGCTCCAGATCTAGGTCTAGGCTTGACCCATCTGCACAGCTCTGTTTGCAAAGCATGTCCTTGATCATCACCATAAAGTCCTCAGGACATGGAACTGGAAGCTCCTTGCATTGACCCCCGTGCAGGAGACAGGTCCATGCAGACAAAAAGCAGTGGCGTGGCATTTGTCCTTTGCAAAGTGGCTTGCTCAGTAGAAAGACAAACTCAAACATCACCCCAAGCATAAAAACACTGCATGTGGCTGTGATGGGGATCCAGCCCAGGCTACAAAATTGTGCTCAGTATTATGAGATAACAGGAAAAACAACCTAAGTGCTCAATACCCCATAAGAACGGGGAAACTAAATGATTTACTTTTGAGAGTTGAAAAAAAACCATGCTAAAAACAAACCAATTTAGAAAAGCAATTTTTACAGCACAGAAAATATTGAGAATCTTTGCAAATAATTAAGCAGTGTAATTGTAGATTATCTTTACTTAATAAAAAGAAAGGTTAGGCATCTCCAGAGCTTTAGAAGACTGTTCTGTTATTATGTCACAATTGATAGGAGTTTAATTGTTCTGCTTGAGGATTATTTGCCTCTTATCCTCATTATTATATCCTTTTGGCTCACAAATCAAAACTAGTTATCAGCAAAAGTTATTAATTTCTCTTAAAGAGACAGTTTTCTTTTGAGATCTTGTGTTGAGTCTTGAATACCTCTAATACTAGTCTTGAATGCCTTTCTTGTGTAATTGATAGAGAATGGCTGGTTTCTGTCTCAAATTTACCCAGCTTATATATTCTTTACCACAGGCTAATGGTTTCATCAATCTCAGAGGAGCATAAAAGCTCTTAAATTTAAAAATTAAAAGTCCTTTCCTTTCTCTGAAAAGGTAACTTGGTTGAAAGAATACAAGAGATCTCTGTTTAGCAAGAAGTTGCAAATGAGGTGGATGTCCCTAGATAGCTCTAAAAACCTTGAGCTTGGTGCTCTGATCAGGAATCACCTGCACTCCACATGCCACAGTAACCTCAGGCACTGATGTTCAGCATTCCTGTTTCAATGGTCACAAAGGGATCAAGACATCAGCTGTATTGGATTGAAGCATATATGTGTGTACACGTAGCATGTACACTGTGCTTTTTATTTGCATTAACTTTAATCAATTGTCTTTTAATGCAAGAATCATTGCATTCCAGACTTCAGTAGCAAGTACAAGACTCCTGTAGTCACACAGAAAGCAACCACCTCTGTGCTTGCTCGAGAATAGGACTACCTTTGTTGTTATGCTCTTCATTTCCCCCCACCACTATTGTGCTTTTTTAGCATAACACAAGCCTAAAATGATCCTGTGCTTGCCAATTGGTGGCCTGCCATGAGAGCCAATTTAAGCAGTTAGCAAAATCCCCCATCTGGTATCTGGACTTCCAATGTATGTCCTGCACATTAGCACAGCTGAGCTTCCAGCTGAGACCCTCTGTGCATTTCCACCAGGTGAACCAAAACACTAAGCCAGGAGGTGCTTTACTGAACCTGCCTCAGCTGGAGGTAGGTCTCTGCAATATTTTTCAGTGTTATTAAATTAGTTCATTCCATTCACAGATTCAGATGGTATTTTAGAACAGTTTTACTCTTTTCCCCAGGCAACCTGGTTTTTTATTACAAGCTATTTTTATATGAATCTTGTTCTGCAGATTTCTTAAAAGAAAGAAAAATGGTCTCTGAGCTTAAGGTGTGCTCAGTGCCTGCTGTTCACTGATTTATCATGTGAATTTGGCATGATACCTTTTTTTCTTTTGCTCAACTCTTATGTTGATCCCTGAAAGCTTTGTTAAAAAGCCCAATACCCAGGAAACATAGTACCTGTGATTTTTGTGGAATACACTGTGAAGTTAAAGATTTTTGAAGTATGCTGGTTTTTTTTCAGAAATGATCTTATTATTGGCTCTCAAGTATTTTCCCTGACTGAAGAGAGGTGGTAATAATATCCATCATGAACATATCTGAAATGTCTCTTTGGGTCATATCACCATATCCAGTCTCATCTCCTTTTATTTTCAATGCTTATGTTATTTGTAGGCCTAATTCCTCCCACCTTTGGACACATAAAAGTATCTTCAGAGTCTAACTTTAAAGCATTGTCAATAGGAAAGAATAAGCACCTTCATTTAAGTTTGGGCATTCTTTGTTAGCACCAGTCAAAAGTTTTCAAAGCCACTGCCTGTTTTGAGAAAAGTTAAGGGACAATTGCATTGCCAGAGAGATCTTAAGTGATGCTTGTGTAGAGGAAAGGAGCTTATCAAGACAATTACCAAGGGTAAACAGAGGGAGTTCAGCCCTGATGGTTTTATTTGGTTTTCCTAGCAGCCAAAAGGCTGCCAGCTGTTCATGCACATGGCCAATCACATCCTGGCCAAGGTCACAGCCTCTACCTGACCAGCAAGCAAAGCACATTTGGTAGAAGACAAGAGAGATGACAACCTCTGTGTGGAGGAGTAAGATCTGTAGATTCAATGTTAAAAGTACTTTGAGCAGGTGAATGTGGTATTGCTCAGAGATGGTCATACTGGGGAATATATTGGGGTCAGTGAGGAAAGCTATTGCATGGTTAGTTCCTCTTAAAAATAAGCTGTTTTACTGTGAGGGTGGGCACAGGCTGGCCAGAGAGGTGGTAGAGCTCCCTGGAGGTATTCAAACCCTAACCAGCCATGACCCTGAGCAACCTCTTCTACCTGACTCTGCTTGGGCAAGATGGTTCAGACTGGAGACATCCAGAAGTTATTCCAATCTCTGCAGTTCTGTGATTTGGTGAAGCATAAGGCATATGGAAGTGATGAGGACAACCTATCAAGTGAGGATGCTAGAAATGTGGAACATGCTGAAGGGTGTCGTTGAAGGCCATAAGGGACATGAAGTGGGGATGAGGAAATGAGGCTGTTGTCAGGGGGTACTGTGGGGCTGTAAGAAGGATCACAAGAGTCCCCATAAGACCATGGGGTTAGCAGTGTGGATGGAACTTGCAGTACTGAAAAAGGGTATGTAACAGATGATGGAGGTGGGATTCACAAGAACCAGATGGGTATATTACCAGAAAAGGTAAGGAATATACAGAATCTCTAGGAAATGTGTCTTGATCAGTTCCATGGTCCTGAGAGGCTTCCTATTTTTCAGCATGTTTTCAGTTCTTCAAATGTTTTCTACATCTTTATGCAGAATCTTCGCTACTAGCTTGGTTTTTCCCAGTTCTTGTTATTAGGGTTTGGGGGGCTCTTTCCTCCTTAATTTTTGTTTTAATATCATACATCTCAGTGAGACCATTTATCACTTTCTTGAGTTAATTGTAGGCAGGAGGTGGAACCTGCTTACCATATGTTACTTTTTAATGAATTCTTTCTTCCTGCATGCTATTCTTTGATACAAATTACTTAGTTTGGCTCTTTTATTTTGGTTACAGAGTGCTAATGCACTTCTAGCATGCCATAGGAGCCATTTCTATCAGAAGAGTTTAGCTTTGATCATGCTTTTCCTGTTATCCTTGTTGATTACCACTATTTGCATCTTACTTGATTCCCCAGGTTTGTGATCTGTTGTTTGGTCTGGTTCCATCCTCTCTTGTCTCTCCAGGTTCCTTGTTTGCTTTGCTTTCCTGCTTTGCTCTGCTTTGGTGTGAGAGATATTTCAAAACTCATTAATTTCAAAGGCAAAGGTTTGTTTTACACATTTGCTTTTTTAACTTTTGGCACTTTTAGTTTATTTCATTACAAATGAGTCTTTGATATTCATCAGAGATCCTGTGGTGAATTGTTTGCTATTAAATACCTGGTAGAAATAGGAAAGTAAAAGGACACTGCTTCAAAGAATCAGTGCTGAGAAAATGAGGAAAGCTGTAACTTCAGTATCAAGGTTTTGTCATGGCCAGGTGTGCTTCCACATTTGTTTTCTGTACAGATGTCATACTTCTGTCAGCATGAAATTTTGCAGTCAGCTTCTAAACTCACACAATAAGAAGTGCCTAGGTTTTTATGGTGTTTGGAACAGTGAAGGTCATTTCAACTATTTGCCTGTGTCTCCCCTGTAGAGCCATATATTCACCCCTCTGTTTTGTAATTTCCAGGATGCTCTTCATTATGTAGACTGCCTGTGAACCTGCTCATTGGGTAAATGAGGTATTGATAAATGGGAATTAAAGTTATATCCAATTATGAGTGATAGTGCAAGTTTCTTGTCTGTGCTTGTCATCTTCCCATAGTGTTCTCTCTAGTGCTGAGTGGATTCACTCATTTGGCTTTATTTATCATTCTCAAATTTACTTTTTCTTCTGCTGCATATGCATGCTCTGAAGCTCATGCCTCCTTCTCTTGGATGTTTCACCTTGGATTGGCTGCCATCCCATATCAAACTCACTACCTCCAGAACTGATTTTCAAGACTGCCCTTGAAGTCCTCTCTGCTTCCCTCACCTCCAGCACTGTCAGTGACATGACCTTCTCTCACATCTCTGGGGTATGACTTATTAACCTCTGCCACCTATTCTTCCAGATGAGCCAAATTGTTGCTGTCACATTTTCCTGTTGCCTCACCTCTGAGTCTCTTCCTTGGGTCCCATGAGTACACAAAATTCAGAATCCTTGCTTTCAAGTCTCTATATGAATTTTCCACTTTTATAGCTGCCCAAAAACATTGTTCATACCCCCTTTCCTACTTCCAGGGGCATTTCTCAATGTGATTATTCATTTAAAATATAGTTGAATCTTCCTAATGACAGGGGCTGGGTTAGGTATTCTACAATTTATTTGCGTTCTTTAAGCTCACCTACATAGGGCAGTGATTATTCAGCAGGATGAAGGGTAAGGTGGAACATAAGCACAGCACCAGCCACAAACTGCACCCTTTACCTTGTCAAAGGTATTTCAACTAGTGCTCCAGATCAAATCATCCACAGTATGAGAGGGTTGAGTTTAGTGAGACAGATCCTTCAGTCTAACTGAGAAGTTCACAGTGCTCAGGCTCTGTCCTTCCAGAAAGTTGTGGGCTGGGATCCATATGATCCATATATGTTTTTTTATATATCCTGTGCAAGATATGAGCAAATGAGGGTCATGCCACAGCTTCCTCTTCTTATTTTCCTCCAATACCCTTTTCTTTCCAATACCTTTTTTTAATGATCTTTATAAAACTGGCCAGGCTGGTGCTGTTCCAGTGCCTGACCACCCTCTGGGTGAAGAACCTTTTCCTGTATCCAACCTAAACTTCCCCTGACTCAGCTTCAGGCCATTCCCCTGGGTCCTGTCACTGGTCATGAGAGTGAAGGGATCAGTGTCTGCCCCTCCTTTTCCCCTCACAAGGAAGCTGTAACTGCAGTGAGGTCTCCCCTCAGTCTCCTCCAGGCTGAACAGACCAAGTGCCCCCAGCTGCTCCTCAATGGCTTTCCCTCAAGGCCCTTCACATGCACAGAAACACAAGCACACAGGCTAAGAATACATTCAGGAATCTTTAAATAATCCTGTATTGTGGATGCAAAGGGACACTTTGAAGTATAAAATGCTCATTTTCTTGTTTATAAGTCTAAAATACACACAGGGAAGAAAAGGTAGAGCCATAAATCCTGTTATTAGAGAGTTTCACTCTATTTTTGTTATTTTTTAATTTTGGAGGCTTTCTCCTAAGCCAACAGGATAAAATTTCTTAATGATACAAGTGTCTTTCTTCGAGCATGAAGTATTCTGTATTCATTTTTGCAGCCTTAGTTCTGCTGGAATCAGGTAGAATAAGGAACCCAGTGCCTTTCTCTTTAGAAGACGCTCGTAGTGCACACAGGAAGATTATCATTTTTGTAAGCAATGAGAAATCTTTCAAGTAATCTATGTAGGTGTTATCTTTCCTGATGTGGCAGTTTTCACATTTTTGTGAGAAACAAAGTTAGCTTTTTTATGGAGCCAGCAACTAGGCCTGAGAGTATAATCTCAGTACAAAGCCAGACTGGAAAAGTGATTTACACCTTTGGCTCACTTAGGTTACTAACCTGAATAAAGCATTCTTAATTATTTCTGAAGGTCTGCCTGCAAATTTGCAAAAAAGTTTGGATGACTCCTACATATTATCAAGTGTTTGAAAAATATTTTTTAACATGCTAAAGGTTTTATATCAGTAGTTGGTTGTTATAATAGAGATGTGGTCATAAAATTGAAACAAAATTATCAAAATAATTTACTGGTTTGCAAGAAATTCTTACTAGTAATATGAACTGAGAATATTCTATGCATAATGAATGTAATTCCTTTTCAGAGGAGTTTAGAGATAAATTTTGAATTTGCAAATATCAAACATGCTAGCATGAGCCCACATTTTTTATGAGAATTAAATGCACAGACTTCTTTGAGAAGTAGGGTCTTTATTTTCTCTTCTGGAGAACAGAGTTTTAACAAGCAGGTCCCTGGAAAAAGTGAAATATCTTGGAGGAATCATGAGAAAATGGGGGAAAAAAGAAAAACGGGGGAAGAAAAGAAATGGGGNGGGCATAAGGAAGATTAAGGACAGCATTCTGACTAGGGGCTTCAATTTGCAATGCAAAGTCTGTATTCCAGAGAAAACATATTAGGCTTATCCCCAGACTGAACCAGACTGAAAGATTGTGTTTTCTGGTCCTGAGTGTTTCCATAAAGTAGTATTGTGTAACTGAAACTGCCACAGTCTTCCTGTTTATTATCCCAGGTTTTTTGTGAAAACTGCAGCGTCAGCCCTTTGTAAGATAGGGTCATGAGATAGGAAAATTGTTATTTCATTTCAACAATGTTACTACTTTTCTTTATATAATCTAATAGTGTGCTATAGCCATAGCCTTCTCTGCCAAGTAAGCACAAAAGATTGCCCTTTGCCTACTTTCTGTATTTTTCTGTACCTGTACCAAGCAAGAAAAATTCATGAATTTTACTAGTTCTTCATAAATACTCAACAGTGATATGAAGCAGCAGGGAAGATGCAAAAGGAATAATAATTCTATTAAATGAAAAGGAGTCTGATTAAGCCAGTTCATTTATGTTCAGGAAGGAGAGGGAATATGCTTACATATGATAAAAATAAACTGATGAAATTTTTAATATTTATAGAATATTTCTCAAAAGTAATTTCAATGTCAGTAATGCATTGACTTTAATCTTCCCATCTGAGCCAGGCTTACCTTCAAGTCTGCACTCTTACCCCATTTCTTTTGTGGGAACTCCTCCCAGTTTCTGCAGGAGGGAGAAGGCAGGGCATTACAGGATCTCCCACTCTTGGGGCTGGAAAGGCATCAATACAAACTACTTACCCCCCAGTCTAATTCCTTGTATTTCTGGAGCTGTAGTAGGGAAGCATCTCTAGTCAGAATGCCACCTTAAGGGAGAGCCCCCTGAACACTCCCAAGGGTCAAACAACAAAAAACTGCTCTCAGGAGATTACTTACCTGAGGAGCACTGCACAGCTGCATGAAAGATCTGCTAGACACAGTGAAAATATTTACATTTCATCCACGGTTAATAATAAAGAGTTACTTCCCACTCCCTGCCAAGCAGAGCAAGACATTGTTCCAGTACCAGCATCACTGCTGGGTCATTTTTGGGAAACCAGAAGAAAATAATTCACTACAGAGTGGTCCAATTCACAGCTCTTGCTAGTGGTGCAGTGCTGCAGCAAACCTCTGAGACCTGGGATATTCTGGATCCACAGCTCACATCATAGCTATCCACCTCTCTTTGCCACAGTTTCAGATTCTGATGGTTGGATCACACTTAACCATGTCTGAAGCCAGCATATAAATTTGTCATTTTGTAATAAGTTTTCCTCCAAAATGTCCATCTGCTGTTCCACTCATCAACACACAGCTGTTATTTCAGCAGGAAAAAGGCTACTTTTAGACACTTGGCCACACTTCATCTCCAGTTTTGTCATTTGGCTTTGGCTGAAACACGTTTCAGTGCTGACTGAAAGGTGAATGCTCAGAATGGGATAGCTGCTTTCTGACCTGGCACAGCTGGCCTGGCCACACCACTCCCCTCTTCACCACACCTGGTTCATGCCTGCTGAGCACTGATGCCTGTGCACACCCATGTCACCAACTTTCCTTTGTCTTTTACATGGTAACAGCCTGAAGCACACTAAACCTGGTCTTCCTGAGTCTCATTTGAAATAGTCAGTGTTTAATCCTTGTTATAGCACTTTTCATAGTGTTTACATGTTGGATTGTAGACCAGGCCAAGAGCATGAAACAGCTGTCATCATCACAGGGCCCAGTTAAACCCATGTACTGTAAACTTGATGATCAGAGCTGTTATTTCCTCACCAATGCATACATGGGATGGATAGGAGGCAAATGTAGATGGGAGAGTAGTCATTACCACAGGGATAGAAAAAAAAGGAAAGGAGCAAGTTGGACACAGGAATGGAGGAGGAGGAACAGAAGATTGTGGGGCTGCAGTTTGGTTTGGTGCAGTTTACAGAGCATTTGGTACCCGCAGGGTGTCCCAGCTAAACCTTCCCATTGCACAATGCACCTGTGGGTGGTGAAAGAGCACTCCTACTCCCAGATTAACCTAGTCCATGGATTTTCAGGGAGGTCACCTTCCAGCCTCTATCTTTCTAAAAATTCTTCAATGGCTCAGAAGAAACCTGGGCAATGTTTTTGTATGATTATGTCATAGATCATGAAATAAAAATACTTTCTGACTTCCAGAAAATAATACATACTCCTCTGGTGTAACACCTGCTCTAAACAGGGACTGTCCTCTGCAGCTGGCTACTCAAGCAAAACAGTGCTGTCCTCACAGGGGAGATATTGATATGCCCAGCTCAGGTACATGGAAATGGAGTCCACTACAAACTGAGGTAGTATGTTAAACTGGTCTTTTGGCATTGTGCTAATAGGCTCCTGAGCAGTGGTGTCAGTGATGTCATTTCCCTGCACTATAGCAGCTACTGTGGAGTCTGCTTTCCATATCCTAGTGCCTCACTTCAGCTTCCTTAGGGTCACATCACTACTGGTCTCTTGGAGGAACAAAAAGATAAGAATTCCTCACTTTCCTGTTAAATTACCCTAAGACTGCAAGAGTAGTATCTATGATAAAACCTGAAAATTGTCTATTCATACACGTTCAGGACTGGTTATCTCTGGTTATGTTTTTATGTTTACATCTCTCCTCTAATTTCACTTTTTTAATTACTTCACCTTCTGTCATTGGTCTCTCATGGATCACCATTTGCACATTTCCATGCTGCATTCCCATGGTCTGCAAGCAGCTTGCTAAATGGAGGGGTGTGAGTCCAGCACCCTGCTGGGCTCTTTCAGTGCCAGCGCCTGAAGTTGCCAGGGCTGAGCTCCTGGGAGGCTGTACAGCTACCTGCCTGCTCTGCCTTCAAGTGGGCAGCAGTTGCATCCAACAGGCAGGAGATCCCCCTGGACTGTGCTTGCCAGCTGTCCAAAACTCCTTCCAGTTGGGATGTGCTGCTAACTTACAGGGCAGAGTGAGGTGTGGGAATAGATGGGGGTGACCCATGGCAAGGGCAATTCACTCTTTTGTTCAGAGATGAAGAAGACAAAATGCAAAACACAGCATGCTGTCTATATTCACACCTAGAATGTATAATTTGTCAAAATAATGTTCTTTTAATACCCAATTAGAGTTTCTTACCAGCCTGAGGCACTAGTACTTCTTATGGTTAATCAAGACCCCTGTTGCCACGGTAAGTTCTTCAGTATAGCAGCCACATTCTCCCACTTCAATGAGGTAGGGAAAAAACAGCCTGATTTTGAGTCAGTTATTCTTACAGGAAATCCCTGGTACATTCTGGAAGAAATTTTGAAATACTGAGTATGTTATGCTATGATTTTAGAGATTATTCAAACACCCTACGGAAAAACTTTACAGAAAAAACCTGTGTTAGTAGATAAATAAATAAAGTGCAGGGAGTAGATATAAATTTGGGTTGTAGTGAGCACAGAAAAGTTGAAAAAGAGGGTGGGGCAATACAGCACCCCTATAGTTCAATCTTCTATAGTCAAACAAAAGCAGATTTTAGATTCACATTCAGTAATTTAAATTTGCTGACCTTTAATTCTCACTTAAAATCTATAAAACAATGTGAAATCCATATTTCAGGTAAATATGTGACCTTGTTCCAGAGAAAGTTTGGTAAGCTAGAGACTGAGGGCATGTGGCAAGGAATAGTCCCTTAAATAAAGCCATGATATGAAGGACATTCCCTTTAATACAAATATTTCACCTCTTGATATTTATTATGCAGGTTGTGGCTGTGAAATCTTTCCCTTTGTGCATGGACATTTTTTGCAGTTCCCGTTTTCATTTTTTCTGTACGCTCTTATTAAAATTCACATCACACCATAGTTCAGTCCTATTGAAAAAAAAATCCTGCTGTATTCTTCCTCTGATACATTCCTGTGCACAGTTTGGGTAGCACTTACCTCCACTGATATTGTTAAAGTTTCATAGCAAGCCTTCACACTGTTCTGCTTTTGTGTAATCTTTATAGTAATAGGGCTAATTCAATAATATTCACACTGCCAAGTGAAGAAGCCCGTAACGTAAAACTCAATTACCTTTTCCATTCCTTTTCTCAGTTGCTCTTCTGCTGTGCTTAGTCTTTTATCTTCTTCACTGTAAACAGGTAGCTTATTTAAATTTAATAGACACCACTGCCTTCCTCATTTCGTTTTTTTCCTTTGAACCTTCTAGACACTCTCATGAGATGTTCTTTCACCTTTGTGTAATACCACAGTAATAGCAATACAGGGGAAAAAATGTAATGATTGCATAAAAGCTACAGTAAATGCCTAATGAACACTTTGTTTATGAAGAATTTTGCTTGGATTCCTAACTGCACTTTGGTAAATTATGCAAATTAAATATTCATTACTTTGTACTTCATTAGTTCACATTTGGAACATTTTTTCTTCTTCATAGAAGCCTGGGGTAAAGGTTTTTTTAATATAGTTTATTCTGATATTTTTTTTCAGAAAATCTTTAGTTAAAATGTTAGAGGAAAGTTGTATTTATTCCACAACAGCCCAGAATATCCATATATTTCAGAGGCTGAGTATTTTCTCCCACAAGAATATTATGTATGTTCAAAAATTGTTCAGAGTTCTTATTTCAATAACCAAAGTAACTAAATATTTAAACAGATTTTTGCAGTAAGTGTGCTTACTGATCGTATCCCCACACAGAGAGAATTACAGTTCCATTAGCATGAGCAATATCTGCCAAGTGGGGAAGCACAAAGCATGTGTTCTGCACTGTTGCCCTGCATTGCTCACAGTCAGCCCTGGCTGTGACCCTTCAAGCAGGTTTATTTGGTGCAGGGGGCAGGTGCTGCTCAGCAGCCTTGAGAAAGTGGAAGGAGTTACAAGGAAGGTGGAAACTGGGGGTCCAGTAGCCCTGGTTGCCCCCTGAAGGAAGGTGGCCATGGGATTGTGCCTGCCCACAAGACCCTGGCCAACACACCGAATTTGTTCTTGCTGCTATTTGAAAGATTGGAAGGATGTTAACTGAAAGAAATCTCTGGAAAGGTTTAGTGCCTCTGATTTGCTTTCCTCACATATTCCTTCATCCTCAGATGTGGTATCTGGGGATACAGTCCACCTCTAGAAAGTCTCCTCACAGGCTGTGCAATGCTTTAAAGAAGAAAAGCATTTTCTAAATGTTTAGGGGCAGCAAGCCATGTCAAACTTTGTTGTTTGGACTTGAAACCAGGGAGGCTGGCAATTCCAGCTGAATTGCAGATGCACTGCAGAGAGGGGATTCGTTAAAATAAAATCACAAAAGAGCTTGGGTTTAGCTTGTTGGTTTTCATTGACCACACAGTGGATAGATGTAAAGGAGAGATCCCTGATCTGGTGATTAGGAGCAACACAGAAAGAAACAATTCATTCTGCAAGTCAGCTGTCATATTGCTCCTTGCCAGAAGAAATATTCTTTTAATTCTCTTTCCAAGTAGTCCTAGGCAATAGGATGTGTTTGCATGGGTGATGGGATGAGGTGAGTGTGTTGGCCTAGCCATACTCAATCACTGAGGCTGCAGAGGGTTGAGCTGCATATTGGATGCTCAAGACCCAATGTAGGGTCAAGGGTAAGGCCAAGCCGTTGGTGGTTTGGGGAGAACATGATTCCTGGGTTAAAAACCATGCTTCATGTGATTTCACTGAGCTTACACAGAGAACCCATGGAAGAACCATGAAGAATTAAGTGTCTTATGATTACTTGTCTTCTCTATCAATAACAATTTTTGTCTGTTCTGCAAAAACTCTGAGTTGAAATACAGTGTGATGCTTTTTGTCGCTGCTAAAGGATGCAGTAACAACAGAGTAAACCTGTGTTTAAATGAGATTGTGACTACTTGAGGGCCTTATCCTTCCCCAGCCAGCAGGCACTGTGCACATTCTGGCAAGCCAGCTATTCTTGCTGTGCCTCTGGCAGTGCAAGTGGAAAACTGGGGAGAGAATAGGACACTGCTGAAAAAAAAATAGATGCATCTGTACTGGGTTAATAAATCAGAAACAGGCAAACATTAAATCTGAACAGTGTCCAGCTCTCTGTGTGCCTGCATTTTGCTGCATACTAATTTTCTCATTTTTTGTGAGAACTGCATCAAACACAGATCAAGTTCTACCTCAGAGGCTGCATGAAAATCGAATCACATGCGGATCTTGTTTTATTTGCTGGGAGCAGGCATCTCCAGACTATGTTTAGAGCTTCTAGGGGATGCAGCAGAAGAGGTACAAATCAAGGTAAGATGCCTTATTACTAGTCACTTTCTTAACAGGTAGTTGTTTTAACAGCAATGAATAAGCATCACTTGAAAAGTGTAAGGCAATAGCCAAGAATGGATCAGAAGACCTGCATGCTTGGTCTTTGTTTTATTGAGCATGATCCACCTGATAGTTATTTCCAGTTTAGCAGGACAGATTGCTAGGTTAGGAGCCAGCCCATTAGAGCCCTGTAGCCCAGCATTTCTTTAGCTTCTTGCAAAAAGGCTTCTTTTAAAATATGTGCTGCTGCATTGTTGGCATCCTGCCACATTGCACACTCACATACAGATCTGAAGCCTAGGCAGAGAGCTCCCTCACCAGTCAGAGGATCCAGTTCTCCTTGCCTGTGTCCTCTGCTTTAATGGACTGTAGCACTGGTTTGTTACTGGTTGCCTTTCCCTAGACTTTTCACCCTCAGAATCAATGTCTATTTTCTTATTCACCAACTAACTTGAGTGCAACTCTCTCCAAAATATGTCCATATTAGTCCCCTTTTAAGTCTTGTCTATTAGTTTTCATTTGTACACATCTTTGTGTACTTACTGGGGGGAGGACTCTGGCACACATTTTCCCCTGATCTGTGTCCAGGTTTGCATCCCAACAGACCTACATTGTCTGCTCTGATTCAGCTGCTGTGGATTGATTTCCAGGCATGCAGTGCAATATCTGAGGGATTCTGGGCCCTTTGGTGGAGTCAACAAGGCTGACCATATGGTAGTTCTCTGGAATTACAGTTTTCTACTTCAGGAAGGAAGACAAAAGCAGCTTAGGCACAGGAACACATATACACACACCAGGTTTTTTAAACATGCTTCTTCACTGAGTTCTTCTAGTGCCTGAAGAGCACTGCTTCTCTCCAGCTTCAGCCACCCCTTCCACCCAAGGTCCCTCATATAACCAGTTCTGAGGAGTCCTGGCCAAGATCTCTTGAGGGTGTTGGAGGAAGGCATTCACTTGAAATGAGAAGATGTCTCACTTTACATCCTCTGGTGCCACAAGAATCATCATCATGGTATGTTGAACACAGACAGATTTCCCCAACAATGCAGTGACTAGTTATGAACTTTGTCGAAATAAAAGAGACCAAGCACCACTTATGGAGACAGCTTCTCTAGTGGAAGTAAGAGGATTATATGTTTAATGCAAGAAACACACAGAAATACACTTCTAAACATAGTGAGCAAATTAACATGGTCCCAATCTATAAATAAAAACATCTTATGACACAAACATTAACATACAAAATTAATGTCTTCTGCAAGGCACTTACACAGCTTGAAGCACAACTCAGGATGGTTAACAAACCCCCTTGTGAATACTATCTAACAAGAAGATCTATGTCATCAAATACTTTTATTGCAGTTGAGACTGCCTACACTCTATAATGCAGCTGTAGCTGAGGGCTCAATTTGTGATTTCTATTGCATTGTCTCCAAGTAAAACAAAATTTTAAAACAATCTAATACTGCACTATTATTTCTAATTATATAGATTATATCTAATCCCAATCATGCAGAGCCATATGAATTCTGTGCTTAGTTCACTATGCTTTTAACATGTTTGAAATTATGTGGCTAGGATAGATCTTGTACTTCATGACTGTTCAGGGAAGATGGGAATAATGACATGGCACCATGAGCAGGAAGGGTTTCACTGTATTTGTTCTTAAGTGTTCTTGCACTGCTAATCATCAAATAAACAAACAAATAAATAAATAAATACCATCAATAATGTAGACCCATTTCAGAAACAGCATAAAAAGAATGAGATGGTTTATAGCTATCTCATTGGTGACAGAGACATCTAATGCAGAAAATATTCATTAATTCAGGGTCCATTTTGATTCGTTCCAGTCGGACAGAAAATGAGGTTTGAGTGACAATTTTATTTACTAAGTCATAGGCTGCTGAAAATTTGAAACATCCGTGCAAAACAGCGGAACTTTCATTAACAAGGCTTGATAAGATAAAGTGAATATATGAGTAATTTTCATTAGCTATTTTTCAATAAAAGGCATAGAAAATAAGTTATATTAAAACCCTGCTCTGTATAATTTTATGTTATAATTTTATGTTTATGCAGAAGAAACCTTAACACAACCTTATCATATATATAAATTATATGCTATATAATATCATATTATTTTTAATAATATGGAACAACTATTGCACAATTTGTTATTTTATCCATTTTTTTCCACAGATACTTATGGTTCTCTTCATTTTGCCTTCAGCCATAGCTCCCATTTGTGATTTAGAGCAGTAGCTTCCCCAGTATTCTTACATCAGTGGTGCCTATGAAATACTGGGCAATTTAATTTCTGTGGACACTAGTCTAACCAAAGGTGCATTTTCAGATGCAGACTCTCAGCTGCTTTCAGAAAAGCTGGTATGCATGCAGTGGTTTGTGTGCCCTGCAAGGACACTCATATTGTACCTTATGCTGAATTAAAACCAGCAGAAAGAGTCAGAGATAAAAAAGGTGAGGAGAGTGCACAGCCCCAGGGCACTGTAATGAATACCATTCTTGTGGAAGATGTCATTATTGTTGGCATTTAAGATTGAAAATAGGAAAAGTTATAATAAACCTCTCCTAATAATAGTAATAACAATGCTTTAGAATAATTTTTAAATTAACCTTATTAGTAAACTCATTTAGGTTTAGTCTTTCCCTGGTTCCCAGCAGAGGGATTCTTTAGAGAGCTAACACAAGCTGTATGTTTCCTCCTCTTCTGACAGCTTTCCTTGAACTCTACACAGAAATCAATTTGCCTCCTCAATGTTCATACAGGTGGCAGCTTCTAAATAGAAATATTCCTTTAAACAAAAGCCAATTAAAGGTCTGGCAAACTGTTTTCAGAAAAGAAAGCTGCAGGTTCCAAAGCACTGAAAACCAGAGCCAAGTACAGAGAAAAAAAAAATCTGTTTTCTTTTTCCAATTTAAAAGCAGACCCATCCTGGTGCAGGATTTTTCTAAGTGACATGGGACTAAAGGAACACACTGTAGTTAAAGATAGAAGAATAATAATTTTCCTTGGCTTTCTGAAGTAGCACACATATATCTGTGAGTAATGCCACAGTGAGCAAGACACTTTATAAAACCCAAACAACTGTCACATATAGGTTATAAGGTCTTTTCTCATACATAAGATAAGCTGGAAATCCATCCCATGGATGGAATCTGAGAAAATGTTATGAAGTTTCCCACAAAATAAAAAATGAGTTTCACGTGTTATTTTATTTCTTAAGGGCATTTTGCTAAACATATGCATACACTCTCACAGCTTACCCACAAAAAAAAGAAAAAAAACCAGTATCACAGGGATGTCAATATTTCAATATTTCAATGCTTCAAAGATGAAGTATTCTTTAATTGCAAGGTATATTATTTTTGATTATATATACAATGAAAATGTACGATTGTACACTAATGTAGCTCATGGTGTATTTCACTGCTTTTTGCTGATTGTATTCAAAATGCTGTAGGTAAATTTTATTATTGCCTCGTGGAGGATAAAACTGAAACATGGAGTTCATGGTCAAAGGCCACAATGATTTATCTCTTGTCTCCTAAATGAAGCATCCAAATCCAAGCCTGGTGTAGTAAGTGTGTAGCTGGGCTTCAAGTAAAATATTCTGCAGCTCAGCATGTGGTCGCTGCTGTCCTTGCCTTTTGAGCTCAGCAGAGGCTGTAGATGTTCAGCATCTCTGAAAACCAAAATTTCCTGATTCACCCTTTAAGCAATCAAATTCAAGCCTCTTGTTTTAAATTAAGTTCTTAAAATTTCCTAGGGGAGTGACTGAAGAAGTCAGAAGCAGCAAGGCCTGACTGCTTTAGCCCCTGACCAAGGGCATGCAGAACAGCCTATGAGGCAAGGGTCCCTCGGTACCAGTTTTCCCAGGGGCTGCCCTCACTTCCAGAGACCTACATCATAATGGCACTGCCCTAATGGTGGCTGCCTCCATCCAGCTGAACATGCAAAGTCAAGTTTTCACCAAAAACATTGGCTTCCTATTTACACTTGACTCCCATGCCCAGTGTGGCCTCTGTTCATGATAAAGGAAAATACAGCCTGGGGCATGAATGTCTTGGATTGCACCTTCCACCTCATGCTCATCCATGGCAACTGGGGTCGTGCAGAGTGCTGGCACTAGTAATCCTCATATTTCAGTGTCTGCTCTGCAAAAGAAACCCCCATGCATTTAGAGGCAATGCAGAGATTAATCGGGGTTTTTCAGGGGTCCAGACCCGGCTAGCTCCGATCCCAGTCCCTGGATCAATCCCACATGGTCAGGGGTAAAAGGCAGAGAAACGCTCCTCCTCCTCGGGCACCTCATTCTGCTTCATTGTGTGGGTAGAAGTCACCAGTGTAGCCCAGGTGCCATCCAGGTGAAGAAGAAAGAGGACAATGCCCCCTCTCCAGGGGGTTTTTAAGGGGAAGTACAGGAAGTGGATCATAGCCATGGGAAAACAGGTGAGGAGAGTCTGGGTGGGGGAAGTAACCAAGGGAGAAACCACAGAGGCTTACAGGGGAAAAAGAGGGGTAAACCACATGTGATACAGATCATTTGAACAGTGCAACACTATGTAAAACAGCTAAATAACTAGTGCAATGCAACAAGGCAACCTCAATTCAGATGCCTTTCCAGCACACGGGATGTGGGATACTTCTGTTCTCTGAGATGGGGAGGGGGAGTTGGCAGGGATCTCCATTCCAATCATCTTTCTGTCTTTTGCAAGTGAAAGAAGAGAGATCTTTGTACATTTTATTAGATTGCACTGAAGGAAGTCAATAGAGCACCTTTGGTTGATCTAAAAATAAATAAAATAGAACTTGCTTTGAAGAGGCTGTCAGAACTCCAGCCAAGCATAGATCTGATCCAAAATATTATTTGGCTTGAAGTTTTGCAGCACTGATTTGAATCCTCTCAGAGGTGAGGGAGGGAAACCCCCTTAACCCACGGCACTTGTTTGGCAGCCAGAGCAGCCAGGCTGCCCCTGGTGCAGCCCTGCTGGTGTCTCCTCCCCGTGCCCCCACCGAGGGTCACTGCGGGCCCTGCTGCCATTCCACCCCTCGCTTTAATGCCTCCCTGACTTTGCTGTGCAGAATTCAATAAAGCAGAACGTTGGAGAAAGACCAATGGGCAGAGCAGACACCCAAAAAACAGTAACTGACTGGGGGAGGGATGAGCCCTCAGCTCCACTGCCCATAAGCTCTGGGTCATCCAGCTGCAAATGGAAGACAGAAGACCATGGGAAAGCAAATTTCCTCGTAGGATGAGAAAGTACAATGTGACACAACTTACCAAGCATTCTGTCAGTGTGCCATCTTTAGGAGTGCAAGCAATAGAAGGAGAGGGGGGCAAAAGGGGTTTAAAGCATGAAGGGACAGAGACCCATGTCTGCAATCCCCTTGGCCCCACACCTTGCCATAGCTGCTCTGGGCTCTGCACCATTGGTACTTGTAAAACACTGGAGTAGAAACCAAAGCATGAGTAATGGGGCTTTTTCAGCACTATACTGTTTCATAAAACAGACATCCACATAAAATGCACATTGTGAATGACTGCCAAGATCAGTGAATAGAACTTGCCATGGTCTCCATGACCAACAGGGCAGAGCAGGAACTTCCCGTGCCCTTGGGCACTCCCATTTTGATTAAACATCTGAGAAATTTCCCAGAACACTATTACACTCAATCAATATGACATTGCTTCAACTAATGAAATTCTTTTAACATCCAACATCCTTTGAATTGTGGATTAGAGAGGGCAGGTTGGTTCAGATACTGAACTACATTTTAAATTACATAATTATCTAGTAATATCACTGTATATATTAGAACACCTATTTTCAATGAAAAACCCCAATGTTCTTGAAATTCTGTTTTAAAAACTGTAAGAACTGATTATTTTAGTATTTTGAAATATTTTGAAAGCTTAAACAAGCTTTCAGGCTTGTTAATGTCATTCAAAGTAAATTGCATATTCTTTAACATGGGAAAATAAATGAATACACCATGTAATTATTACTAAGATCTAAAACTCTTAAAGATAAGGCAGGCAAAAGCATAACTACTTATGTGACTCTTTTTATTGCTGCATTGTGGGCATTTTATTGTTAGTAAAATACTTTTCTATCCTGTGAAACATGTATATTTCATTATATAAAACACTTTTCTAAAGGAAATTTTATGAAGGCAAATAATTGATAAATTATCCAGTCTTGATTTTCTTTGTTTAGATTGCCATAAAGCTTACCTTGGGTTTTGTTACTGTATTAGCTGTTCACATATTTAGTTTTTAATAGTATTTTTCATGTGTGGCAATTAAAATGTTGTGGCTTACTGCAATGTGGTAGATACTCTACTGGTAAGACACTGCCAAATATTTTCACAAAAAGTTTCATGCAAAACTCTAGCATGTAAAATTCTTTTATATTGTAGCCTATTACAGTTACATTTACAAATGCATTTTAGTCCAAGTCCCCCACAACTAGTCTTACATTTGAAATTAGTAGGTTATGTCATTGACTGAGGCACTGCTTTTCTGTGAAACTGAAATATGTCGGACTTTTTGGAGCAAAATCTTAAAAGGTCTCAGGATTATGACATTAGGTTTGGGCTAGGTTTTTGTTTGTTTGTTTGTTTGTTTGGGAGTGGGGTGTTCTAAAATCAAGAAAACAAGCAGAGACCAGACAATGAAGCTGAGATCAGTTTTTGCAGGTTCAGTGAGTATGGACATAAAAGGCCATTTCCCACCCCATTTATGTTGCAGAATCACTGAATGGATAAGATTGGAAGGGCCCACAGTGGGTCAACTGGTCCAGCCTCCCTGCTCAAGCAGGGTCATCCCCAATCATGGCACAGGGTTGTGTCCAGACAGTTCTTGAATATCTCCAGTGAGGGAGACTCCACAACCTCTCTGGGCAATCTGTTCCAGCACACAGTAAAGAGTTCTTCCTCACATTTAGGGGGAACTTCCTGTGCATCAGTTTCTACCTGTTGCCTAATGAGTGTAGTAAGACTGCCACAGGCAGAAAAGAGTGAGCTTTACCATGAAATTATTATATGTGCATTTAAATTTCAATAATTTTTAGGATGAGATGAGTTTGAGATGAGATGAGATGAGATGAGATGAGATGAGATGAGATGAGATGAGATGAGATGAGATGAGATGAGATGAGATGAGATGATGAGATAGAAGAGTATTTGGGACTATGCCTTATTTTTCAGCTGTGTCCATTCAGAAGAACTGCAAAGAAAAGGCTAGGAATTGAATGGCAGATCTGACAACTCTTTTGGGGAAGCTCCCTGAAGAGGTGAAGGAAAAGGAAGTGGAAAACTCTTAGATGTTCAAATCAAAGAGATTTTTCTGCTTGAAAAAAAAAGTCAATGTGAGCATACAGATTATTTTCATGAATTAAAATGGCTAAAATATTCAATGCAAGGAGACCTGATTTCATCATGAGATCATTGAATTCAAACCCTTTTGACCCTTACATTAAATGAACCACAAAGAAAAAGCAGTACCTTTTCCCTAATTACAGTTCCAGCATAACTCAATCACAGTGTGATTTTTTGTAGGACAGTGTCAGTTGTAACTTGTCATGCACAAAGAAGTATTCTCTAAAAAAAAAAGAATGCAAGCCTGTATCAGGGAAGTGTACAGATCACAACTTGGCTGTCAGCCTAGACCTAATCTATAGATATATCCAATTCTTCTCATGGGAAAGTATTTTCTGTCATGTCAAATTTTGTCTGGCCTTGTACAAGGATAAATGTGCAATGCAGGAAGCACTGTACTTCAAATTTAATTTCTTTCATGGAGCTAGGTAAAAGACTACTTCACCAATAAACAACACTTCCCAGCTGTCTTGGACCATGTAATGCACTAGATTCTTGCTGGACTTTCAGTCAGAGCAGTGTCTCTCCAAGTCCTTGAAGACTGCAGTAAGCATGAGCCATGAATGTTTATTTTAACAATGAATACTCTGTTTATTTTACACAATGAATTTTGTGTTGAGGAAATAGAGGAATGAAGAACAAAATTTTCATCAGAACAATAACGTGATGAAGACATGATAAAATAGATAAAAACACGTAAATAGGAAACAGGCAAATTGTCATATTAAACTTCTTCAGCAAAGTCAATAGCAGGATGATCTGTTCATCACAGGAACACAGCTGTGAAGCCTTTGAAGAGCACTCAGCAGCAGAAATCCAAGGGACATTTCATCACTGGTTCAGCTCCACAACATGGAATTTGCTAGCATTGTGAAGGACATCTGTTCAACGAATACATTCCCTGCTCTCCTCCATCCAAATTGCCAGTGCCCAAAGCCAAAGCCACTTCATTGTGGACTGTGACTGAGGGGTGTTTGAGAAACGTTTTCTGCAGGGTGGAGTTGGCACAGCAGAAACACAAAGCCTCACAGGTCTCAGAGATTTTGCAGCTCTTTCTTTTAAAAAGATGTATCACCTTATTTCTGATATTTTCCCTTTCTTACATATTCAAATGCCTCTGATCAGTGCTTTTTCCTCCAACAGCAGAGACAGAAACTGTGAGGACTAGGAAAAGTGGGACCTTTAGGACTGGGATACTTAGCGTGACCAAGGACATCTGTTTCTCACTATTGGCTGATGCAAAGTCTGTAGGCATGAACGGATGTCCTTTAATGCAGGTGGTAAAAGGCATGAAGGAAACTGCACAAGAATATGAGGGGAAAACATCCTGGTTTTCTGTGTAGCTGAGTAAAGAGTCTCCTGCTTAAAACAAGTTTTTCCTCATAACACTACAGTTTTCCATTCTAAGACACATTATTCAGTGACTCAGTTTCCCCAGATGTCATATCAAGAATTTCAATTTGCATGGGAAACATAGCTGGTAAATACACCTGTAGAAAAAAGCATCTCTGGAGCACTAAATAGGTTATAAGGTCACTGTTATATTTAATTCTCATTTGTTCTTTCCCTTTTCGAAATTTCACCTAAAAGTTTCTATCAACTGACCAGATTTTTTTTATTTTAAATAAATTAAGTATAATGACTTAATTTATTTAAAGTTCTAAGGCTTCTAGTGGAATAATTTTAAATATGCTTTCAGGGTTACTTTTTCTCTATTAAGCTTTTAAAATAGATTACATCCAGGGTCTTTGCTTTCTGAGTACAAAAGGAGATTTTGCCTCTGAAGCCAAAAACAATTTAAAACATATGAAATGCAGTAGAATTAATCTGTCCAGAACCAGAAGAAAGACTGTATTTATAGCAGCTGATTTATTTGTTTGATATACAGTGTGTGCTCTGGTTTATAATTTTTAAGGTGTGTGAAAGGGTCACATTATATATTACAAAAATAGCAAGGCAATGATTTACAAGACTTCACATTGTGCCTATTGACCCTCTCAATAAGAAAGGTTGGTGATTGTAACAGCACTGAAAAATTAAACCCATGGGAGTCAATTTAATGTAGTATAAACTCTTTAACAACCAGCAAAATAGCCATATCAGCTGTTTCATCCTCAGATTACATTTTAGTTGGAAAGTGCAGTTTTTAATAAAAAGAGCACAAGCTTTCTTTATTCTACAAAGCTCTTGTTTCCTCCTCCATGGAAGCAGCTGCTCCCTACTTTTCTTGTGGCAAAAAAGGAAGTATTGTGTTGTCACTGGTCCCCTCAGTGGGAGAAGAAAGAAAACAGAGAAAGAAACTGCTTAACAGCAGTGCAAATAATTTTGTCTGGTTCCCTTCTGAAAATTAATCTCTGAGCTCTGAAGAAAAGATGTACATCTGTTTGTCCTTTATTGTGGACAAATACATTAGTCTGTCCACAAGGAAAACAATATTAGTCCATGTACAGCTTGAAATAATCAATACCTGGACTTAACAATTGGGTAATGCTTCATGTTAACACACTCACTGTGAAAATGAGCAGTTAAGGGCAAGAAATCTCTTTTAATTATCAGAGCTGTGTTTGTGGACATTCCAGAAATAATGGTATCTGAATACATCTAAGGTATTGTCAGGTAAAGGAAAGACAAAAAACCATTAAAACTGTGGTGTTCCCCATGATTTACCTCATTTTTTTGCAGAATTATCTGTCTGCCTTATAATTTGCACAAATGAAAGCTGGAAAAAAAGAGTTTTTCCTTATCTCTAGTTTATCATCCCTAGGATGTTCACCTCATCCACTTTTTCTACAGAATCAAACAGAAATCAGCTTAGAGGTACACAGAGATTGACAAAGCTATGTGTTAGTAGCCACTGTCCTCTATAATAAAACAAAAGCTATCAGCAAAATAATGTAGCTAACATACCAGGTATTCTGGTTCTGGCTTATACCTTAGGAGGGGCCTGCCAGAGTGAAAGGAGTGAAAGTTAATGGATAAAGCACAATATTTGAGGTAGAGCTAGCACCTTTGGGCTGTAGGAAGAGGTTTTTCAAGAAAAGACTGCCTTTTCATAGCTGCTATTATGATTTTGTGAAATGTGAAGCTCACTGAAGGTTCATGCATTACACTAGAATTTATTTTACTGACTAGGGCAGCAAATGGCAAGATAGTTGAGGGCAAGAAGACTGGTGTTTGTGCAGAAGCATATGACAGACATGAATAAGGCAATCTGCATAATGCGTGCTGGTGGGAGTTCTTTTTCAATTTAACTCATCTGTGTAGGAAGTTCATTAGGGTATTTCCTTTATAACTTATTTTTCTTACAGAGTAGCAGAATAAAACAGTTGATGGTGTAGCAGTAGACATCTTTTTTTCATCTTCTTGTGAAAGATCAGTAAACATTCTGCCTCTTATTCCAGTTCCATATTACATATGGAAGGAAGAGATCTCTTCAGAGTATGTTTTAAGTCATAGTTTGATGTGCTGTGCACTGTAGCAATCTCCACACATGCATTTTAAGTCCCACTCGATCTGTTGATTATAATGCCCTGGAGAGACAAAATGGATTAATATTTCAGCACTGTGCCTATTAATGGTTAACAATTTCATTGGAACATGATATTCCCATCCTGATAGTAGATGAGCTGAAGTAGCAGGGTTGATTGTATTAGCTTGTCAAAAAAGATATAGGCATAGTTAGTGAAGCTTTGATAATAGATAAAATTAAGCAGGTACCATAAAGTAATAGATGTCTCTTTGTGCTTTTCCTGATTCTAAGACATTTGTCAGATCTGAGGAAAAAACCATAAAAGACAGGTGAAAATATCTGTTACAACCAGACAGTGTTTGCAGCAGGAGTGCAAGTTGTACTATTGCTGGGACAGGAGGAAAGCAAATAAAGACTAAAAAATTTCAGATTGCTAAAGGTGTTTTTCAAAATACACATATGTTTGTACTCCAAGGCTCCTGTTTTGTTTTGTTATGGAAACCCAAATGAAGCAAAACTAAGTTAAATGCTAGCAAGGTGGACAGTGGTTTCAGCACTAGCTTTGAAGTGCACATGACCATCTCAAAGACAAGATGCGTGGAAGTAGAGTCTCAAGTTCTTTACCACATATTTTAAGACATGTAAAGAACCATTTTCCCTTTCCCTTCTTTGTTGTTTGCTCAGAATTTTGAAAGTGTTCAGTGGGTATCTGGATCTTTAGAAAGTGGAATCAACCACCATATCAGTAGCATTGTCTGGAGTCAGAGGAGCAGTGAGAGAGATCGTATTTCTCCTTTGGTTTGAAAGGGCTTTCTGAAGAGGTAGGTTTCTAACCTTCTATACCTGAGTTCCCTAGGTTGCACACACCTGAATCTAACTCCCCAAAGCCCATGAGAAAGGTATCCCAAGCATTCAACCTGAACTGCTTGGGTCAAAAATTAGGGTAAAAGCAACTCCAAAAGAGTTGTATTAAGGATCCTTGTATTGCTGACCATGCAGCTGGTGGAGATAGAGGATTTCCAATCATTTACTGTCCTCTCCCCACAGGAAGCTCTTGCTGGGCCCTCTGAAGTTTCACAAATCACTGCAAACTAATAATCGTGTGGAAGGTGACGTAAGAAATGTTCAATAATGAAGCAAGTGGGACAGTATCTTGACATTTGTGATAATAAATATTATCAATAAAATCAGCTAGAGTTCCGAGAAACACCTGAATTTCACATGTCAAAACTGCTAGTGAGAAGTATTGGAAAACCTTTTAGACTGACATTTTCCTGGGAGAGGTGATCAGCTCCAGGAATCCTTGTGCCTCAGGCATAATTCAATTCCTTCTCTAGCCTTCATCTCCTTGATCACAGAAATTAGAGCTGGAGGAGACTCCCAGGTCACCAGACTGCTATATATTTTCAAGCCTTTCCCAGTGCTCATTTAATGAGAGAAAGTCCACTCAATAACACTTGTACCATTTCTTTCAGGAGACTATTTCACATCTTTACAGGAGGGAAATAACCCCTCTTGTAGATTCTTCAGTGGCCCCTCACAGCAGTATCTGGTAAAGTAAAGTGTTGCTGTACTGTGAGCTGGAAGCAAATTACATCTGCTTTGCAATTTCCAGTAGTGTAACTTAAGTGCACACAATGTGGAGTGACATAGAATCTGGCCCTTAGGATTTCACTTAAGAAAAGTGCTGTAGTAGTTGAATGTCTCCACTCTTTTGCTTTTTATTTTCACTTCTTTTATAGATCCTGTCAATTTGTGAAGTCTTAAATCCTTGCAGGAGCTGTAGTCATATACCACATCAGCCATTGTGCAGAGGGAGAGGTCTCAAGCCTGTTTTGACTATTATTTCCAAGCACTGGTTTCTTAAAGGATTTTGCAAACAAATACATTAAATTGATAAATACACAGGAGTGGAAAAATCAAATAACAAAATCACTTTAGGCCTACTAATAGCCATCTTCAAGCCTATAGTAGCAAACCTTTTTGGCCCAGCTAAGGCCGACATAAAGAACTCAAAACAAAGGGGGAAAAAAGCTGATGTTCAACATTGTATCTTATGAGAGTGAGCTTAATAAATGACCTCATGTTTGTGTTCTCCCGTCTCTGCTATATTGCCCATGTCCCTGAATCCATAAACAATTCAGTTTATGGACATGGAAATCCTATTCAAATTTTCAAATGGCTTCAGTTCTCCTAATTTCAAAGCCTACCTCTTTCTTGTGACTTTTGACACAAGTTGAACCAAATATCAGATATTTAAAAATAGCCACCAGCAGCTGAGTCTCTACAGTTAATTTCCATAGGTTTCCACTTATCATTGAGCTGGAATGGCTTGATGTATATGTCCCCTAATCCACAGGTGGAACGAAAAAGCATTAGCTTAAAACATTGCAAAGGTCACAGTTGCCATTTTGTGTAAGTAGCATTGAGATGCGGCTTGATAAAATAAAATATTTCTTTCTAGTACAAACCACCTCCATTATTTTAGCTAACAAATTCTACTTCTCACTTGTAACAGACAAGGAACATTCATGCAAATAGACAGCACAGCTCATGTGCCAGCTGGAAACTCCTTACGTCTCAGGGATTTGGTTGCTAGCAATAGTCCTTGTATACCCATAGTTTGGAAGAAGCAGGAGGCAGGCTTCCCAGAGACTGAATGCTATGAAGCCTTTCCAAAAAGAGGGAATGGGCATGGAGCATTTCTTGCTCTTCTTCAATGTGACACATCTTTCCAGCCCAGCTCTCTCACACAAGGGAATGAATCACATGCCAAGCAAGAGGGGTCAGCCAGCACCAACATGGCTTGATCACATGTAGCTCAACGCCATGAACACGAAAGTGTGTCTGGTTTCTTTATTTATATATCAGTGAATGTATGCTGGGTGCCAAATAAACCCAAATAAAGCTTCAGAGCCAAATATAACCTGTGCTGGTTTTATAGACTGTCATTACTGGCTGAAGAGTTCTCATTTTACTTTGAAACACTGAGGCAAGATAGCTGTCGTGACGATTTCCATGCCACAATGCAAACTGTAAGAGCTGTTATAAGCAGCAGTTGAAAAAATACACATTCTGCATTGAATAGTTGCTATAAATGCCTTGAGGTTTAAAATTTTTTTTTTGAGATGTTGCAAATAATTTGGCTGGATTTATGTGCAATTTGATATGACTGTTATACTGGGGTTTTTTTGCACCCAAGCAAAGCCTGGCTCCAGCTCTCTTTGCAGGTCTGCTCTTCAGTCAATGTTAGCCACAAAAGCAACAGTACCTGCATGTACAATATACAAACATCTGGGTCAATCTCAGGTCAAAGCTCAACTAAAGGAGGCAGCATGCAATAAATATAAATGAAGTATATTACTATGATAAATAAAAGTGGGCTACATTGATGCAAACAAGCTTGACTGATAGAGAGTACATTTCTAAGACACAGGGTCAAGCTTGGTGCATCAGGGAGGCTGAGGAGCTGAATGAGATGTATTGCTGCAAGCAACTTAGAGATAAAAATCTCCACATAGTCTATAATAGAGTCGTCCTGTCAGTAGATGTTCTGTTCCTATTTTCAAATCTTAGCTGTCACTGTCAAAGTGCTATTTTTTTCCTGCTACAACTTTTTCTCCACAAGCACCTGGAATTGGTAGGTTTTGTTAGCTTCATCATTGAGGCTTGCTCTCCTATTTCATTCTTTCTTCTCTGTAGTACTTACTGCCAGACAAATGATCTTTAAAATAAATAAACTTTCTTTAGCTATGGTATACCAATATTTGATGTTTTTATTTAGAAGACACATACTTTGGAAAAATGTAGCAAGAGTCATTTCTGATGGAACCTGGACGTTTTGAAGTTTTGTGTGTAGTCTGTCTCCAGTGGTGGGCTGACTTCTAACAAGAACTAAGTCCATATAGTGTAAATCTGTGCAGACAGGGAGCAGTTCATTCATGAACCTACCTGCTGGGTAGGATTCCAATGAGAGTCCCTGGAGTACTGTGAAAACAGAGTCACTGTGCAAAATGTGAACATACTTTGTGCTTGAGCACTTAGGATATTGCTGAAGGACTCAACACTAAGCTGAGTATCCAGAACTGTCCTCTGCAGGATTGTGGTGCAGAGAAGCACAGTGGGCAAAACTTGGACCAGACTAGACAAAAGAAAACAAACAAATAAACAGACCCAACAACAGCTGCAAAAGGGAAAAAAAAAACCCCAAGAGGAACAAGTCAAAAGATTATGGACAAAGTCCTACAGAAAGGAGTGGGAGGCACAATTTGTACCATATCTGATTTCTTTTCCCATCATTTAATGGAGGTCTGGAGAATGAGGTGAGTGTGATGGAATGGTAAGCAGCAACACACAAGTCTTCTTTATTTGGAGTGCAAATGACTAGTGACATAGGATGTTCTGTTAAATGATGTCCATGAAAAGCAAGCACATGGTGAATCATTTATCCACTCAGGTTTGCAAAAAGACTGTTGCAGAACTCATCTCTGGGCTGATATCACTGCTATTTAATGTAGTTTCTAGCAAGCCATTTATCATATTTATGACTACATCTAATCCTTTTTACTATGTTCTTTTTTCAGAAGTTCTCCTAGAGAAAGGCTGTTCCACAGCTTTATGAAGCTATGAACTGGAGAATAACACATGACCTAAAGCAAATGGAGATGAATGATGCCCACATTATACTGGTTATCCAGACCTGTCAAAGAATGCCAATGCATCAAGCACTATTGACCAACTTTGCTGTGCCTACAGATTTTAGAATAAGTAGTAAAATGCAATTGAAGGTGTGTGGACAAAGTGCCCTTCATTTTATCCTGCATAAATATTCTCAGCAAATATATATACTTGCATCACTTTTGAAAACAGAAGTCTCATCCTCATTTGTGCATGAGTTCTTGGTTTTTCAACACTAGAAAAAGAGCACTGCCTAACCCTTCTGAATTTTCCCCAGAGACTATGCTTTAAAAAATTATTCAGAGCTTGTGAAGAATGTAGCTGGCTTTCAGAATACTAAGTGTCTTTCAATAATTTGGATTGTTGAATAAAATCCAAACACTGAGTAGCAGCTGCTGGACCACACACCACGTGAAAGAAAGAAAAAATGTTTTTGTTGAGAGATTTCTCAGGAGTTTCATACCATACAAATCCTTCTGCTTCAGCTAAATCCCTGGAGTATGTAATCCTGATATAGTTAAACTGTTCTTGGATCATTTACTTCCCAAGAAGCTTACTTTGCTGCATGCTTGGTGTGCAATTAGTTATGAAGAAAGCCCTGTCCCTTTGCAAAGAAGAAAACAGCTTGTGGTAACTCAGCTGACACTTGATCTGCATTTCTATTTTTAGAAGTAAAATTCATTGAAATATTACATAGATACTCTGAGGAGATAGGAAACATAACAAGAACTTCAGATTGCTTCTCTTAGATCAGACTGAGTGATCATTTTCCCCTGTATCTGGGATAAGCAGGAATATAACAGTAAGGGAAGAGTCCAGTGATGCTTCTTTAGTTTCTTGAATTTCCTGAGCCTCAACAGCAGAGACAGGTCTGTGGTTAATTAATGGTGTCTTTCATTAATATTTTCAATTGCTTTGAAGACCCATTGATATTTTGGCATCTGCTACATTTTGTGGCAATTAATTTTAGCCAAGAAATGAACATCTTCAGTTCTCTTTAATGATTGCAAAAATAGAGAAAATTCAAACTTTTCTAGATTGGAACCTTAGGCTTCCTGTGATTTTGCTTTCCTCTTCTTCAAAATTTATATATTGACACTCACTCATCTGTCTCACTGGTATGAGTCATTCTACAGTTAATTTTATTAACATTTGTTAGTGAGACCTTATGATTCAATAGCATGTGTTAATCTGAACTGAAGACATTTAGGTAAGGTGTTACTCATTTCTTGATTTTCTTTTTAATTACAGCTTCTTCATGACAGCTCAAGTTGCATGAGCTTTTAGTACATGTTACTGCATGCAAAACATTTCCTCTTGCTGGCCAGTTTCTAAGAGACATTGGTGAATTCTACATATTAGTGGAGAGGGAGAATTTGTGAAAGATTATTGCTTTAAATTTTTATATAAACTGTATTTTTTTGTATTAGAAGTTAAGCTTATACTACCACCTATAATTTTCTGAGGTTCCAGTATCTTTGTTCATCATACTTTTAATATTAGAGATGTGCCAGAATGTTTTATGCACTATACCTCTCATTTGAATTTTATAGCTGCACGTGTCTAGTATGGCTTAGTCAAAATCTTACAGGAATAAAGAATTCACAGAATTCACAGAATTCACAGAATTCACAGAATTCACAGAATTCACGGAATCACAGGGTTGAAGAGACCTTCAAGGCCATCGAGTCCAACCCATGCCCTAACACCTCAACTAAACCATGGCACTGAGTGATAGTCTGATCAGAGCCCTCACTCCCTGTCTCCCTCAATGCTGGGGTAAGAGGTGGAGTTGGGAAGGGGGGCAGGGCAGAAGAAAAGTGGTTTTGAGATCTCATTTTATTTTCCATTATCCTGATTATCCCGATTCTGTTAGTAATATATTCAATTAGTAGCTCTAATTTGAGTCTGTTTTGCCCCTGACAGTATTTGGTGAGTGATCTCTCCATGTCCTCCTCTCAACCCATGAACTCTTTGGTATATTTTCTCTCCCCTGTCCAGCTGTGGAGAGGAGTGATGGAGAGGCTTTGGTGGGTGCCAGGCATCCAGGGTCATCCCAGCTGGTTTTTCTTTTGCAGTACAGCTGGAATGAGAACACAGCAGCTGATGGCATCTTCCCTTTCTCTTGGGGACCTGCAACTCAGCCCAAACTAGGCTGTGGGAGATGGGGCTAAACTCCCTCCTGCTGTGTCTCATTTAGACCCACAACTCCCAGCTCCTCAATGTCTACAGAAATCCCCCATTCTAGCATCCTTATGAAACTCCTCCATCTGCAAAAAAAAAGCCAAAACCAAGCCAAACAAACAAACAAAATCAAACCAAAAAACTCCCAAATCAAAAAAAAATAAACCACCTGAACAAACAAAAAACCCACCAAATAAACAAAAAACCCCAAAAAACAACCAAAACATCCAACCCAAAAAAAAAAAAACAAACCCAAACCAAACAAACAAACAAAACCCAAAACCAAAACAAAGAACTAAACCAAAACCAAAATCAAAACCAAAAACAACAGCAAAAAAAGGGATAAAATCCCCAAGTTTACTCAAGATGTGCTGTGTGCCAGTCCTGAGCTCCAGTTCTTGATCTTTACTGCCCATCCATTTCCTAGTGGCTGGTCATAGCTTGCATTTTCCACCAATCAAGTTAGCAAAGGAGCCCCCCACAATGCAGCTATCCTGCCTTTCTGACCCTGGAACTTTTTCAGTCTTCACTAAATGATGTGATAGTTTAATCAATAGAGTTTGAATATACCTTTTACATATCCCACATTGGCTTGTTGGTGTTTAAGTAGTGCCTAAGAAACTAAATGAGAAATTACATAATTGAGTCTTTCTATCTGGAAGACAGGGTACCTGCATCTCTCATCTTGATTGATGGAATGAATCCTGATAGTGATTTAAAGAGCAGCACTCTACCTTCCCACATCAGAGGTCCTTCAAAAAGAGCAGGCTGCTGCCTTTTCATTTTTTGTTTTGTCTAACCTGGGAAGGGGAGCAGAGGGCACACATTTTTACAATTTGTTCATTGCTTAGGATGGAGGATGATCTATTCTGAGCAGTGCTTTGGGATAGGCACATGAGAAAACCAAGGAGACTGTAAATTAAAAATCTTAGTCACAGTTATTGAGGTACCTCTAACTGTCTTTAAATCTGCCTTTTGTATTTTGTTCCTAATTTCATATTTTCTGTATTACACCTCAGGTTGTTTTGGGGGTTCTCAACCCAATCGTTATGTTAGTCAACATTTTGTCAGTGGTGGCATTTTTGTTTACTTCTGTGCCAATGAATGACACAAGATTCTGTAAAACATCTGCATTCATAGATGATTATTGGTGCCAAGTTGCACAGGTCTGTCTATTAGCGTGACTTTAATCCATTTAATACACACTTCATTGATGTTGTGTGGTGGCATTAATTGTGGCAGGCAGTAATAAGACAAATGCCTTACAAAAGCCTGCTTAACCAGACCAATAAAATTAATTATTCCCACACATGTAGTTGAGATTATTAGAAAATCATATTTTTTGTCATAATTAGCTGAATCTTGTCTCGGTTTAGTACTATTTTGTCTAGGTCTGATTGCCTAAAGATTATCTGTGCTAGAGACACCTGGATAATCTCACAATTCTTTTAAGATCAGTTTGCTGGGGTTTTAAGGTATGAGTTACTCAGGCCTGCTGAGTAACTGATTTGAAGCAATTATCCCCCATACAAGCGTTGGTTTTTTAATATCTTTCTCAGCTCTTAACTGAGTACTTCATCATCTTCATGAGAAAGAAGAACTTCCTCTAGATTAATTTCAGAAAAGGGATTTATTTATTGTACACTCCTGCATTTCCTGCCTCATAATTAATGACATTATCATTTCTAGTTATGGGCTTGTATTATTGCTGGGATCTCATTTGTTCCTACTATACTTTTAAAAAGCTTCTCATTATATGTTGCCCAGATACATGATGTTATTAGCCTCTCTTATCAATTATGTTCACCTCACAAAATATATTGGGCATTATCTGTTTATTTCTTTTCTATTTTATTACATTCTGTGGGATTTCTCCCATTTGTGGTAGCTTCTTCCAATTCACACCTGCAAAAAAGCATCTAGGTACAAAAT
The DNA here is from genome assembly GCA_013397555.1 of Urocynchramus pylzowi. Lineage (NCBI taxonomy): Eukaryota > Metazoa > Chordata > Aves > Passeriformes > Fringillidae > Urocynchramus > Urocynchramus pylzowi. The sequence goes on from VZRH01003515.1 coordinate 872,992, forward strand.
TTCTTCTCTCTTGACCATGAACTCATTGCTATCTTGCTATATAACAAACCTTCTTGAAATCTAAATTGAGTTTTACAATTTTCTTTTTTTCCTAGTTGATACTCTGTTGTCTTTTGACTCCTTCAAAAATACTGGATCTGTATAGTCTAGGTTGCCCTACTCTTTGGCCACAATAAATGTAATTATCACAATTTTGGTCTCTATACAAGCACTTTCTTCCAGCCCAGTGTTTTATTTATCTTTACATTCCACAATAAAATTGAAAATAAATTCACCTTTCAATATCTTCTGAATTAGAATATTTTAAATTTGGGGGTTTTAGTAACTTCAGTGATCTTGCACAACTGATGAAAGGAAACCCTTAGAGTCCATGTCCCCATGTTAGGAGTCTCTAACACCTACCAGCCTTCCTCATGCTGCTTCATTTTAATGCTCTCTTGGCTGTGCCACGTAGTCCTTATGCATAAAAAAAAAAAACCCCTCACAGGTGTAGGATTCAAATTATTACATTGTTTGTGGGCAGTGATGCCAGAGCTGAAGTGCAGAGGGAGGAAGGAGCAGTGCCAGTGCAGCAGTAACGCAGTGCCCTCTGCTCTGCCCTCCTTCCCCACCCAGCCCTGCTCCTGAGAGGGCACTGGGCTGCAGAGCTGCCTCTGAGGGGGTTGGCTACGGGGAGGGGGGAACTCATTGCTCCCCATGAGCTTGTGTGCACACTGATTGGTGATCTCTGTACATACAAACCACTCCTAGTGAGTAAATAATGCAATTAACCTAAAAACATTTGAATTGGGAGGTCTTATCTGTTGCAAGATCTGTGAACTCAATTGTCTATGGTTGGTTTACCTTTACTGAGGTCACTGTGTGTAGCTTCACAAGAAAGCTTTAGGAAATTTTTTAATGTCAAAATAATATGAAGTTTCCTTTTAAACAAGTGAGGCTTTATTTGTTGCATATAAGCAGGAAATAAATAGCATTCTGGCATATTTATTTGTTTTATGCCAGACCTTTGAGCAAAACCTATTAGTGATTTGGAACCAAATGTACTTTGTCTTTGGCCTGAAGCAGGGGAACATGATGAACTTGAAGTCCAAAATTACATTACTGTAATCTAAATCATAATTTTGATGATGTTGAGTAAACAAATTATAACATGTAAGTTAAGATTAGTATGTGACAGTATGGGCTGCGGTATGGGAACATAGGCCCATTCATTTTGCCCCTGTATCCCCATTTCTTGAAAAAATGTGCCACAACAATATCCAGCTGGCTGTAATTTTGGATTTAATATGGTCCTGAATTTTTAAGTGTTGCCTGTTGCTAAAAACAGTTTCATTTGGAAGCATTCCTGTAGGAGCAAGAAAATGAAGACCATTCAGCCTTTGTTGTTTTAGCAGCTCCTCATGGATCCTGGACCTTGATTACAGCAAGTGGAGAGCAGGCATGGTCTTCCATAGAATTATAGAGTATCAGCTTGGAAAGGACCTCCAGGATGGTCTGGTCCAACCTTTCTTGGCAAAAAACACAGTCTAGACAAGATGGCCCAAGAGTCTGTCCAACTGAATCTACCGCTTCCTTGGAGAGGTTATTCCAATGGTTGTTTATCCTCATTGTGAAAAATGTTCCTCTTGTGCTGTTACAGTCCAGTCCTTAAAATTATTAGAAATGCCTCTGCCCAAATTAGGGTGCAAATGAGACCATAGCCAAAGTCAATAGTACAGATCTTATTTAATAGTAAATAAAGAGAGAGAGAGAGANACAGCCTCTGGCAACAGTCTCTGGATCTGTTGCAGCATTTTGCATCACATGCAGTCCTGTGGAGCAAGGCCTCAGGAGTATGTCTGGGGATCACTTCAGGGGATGTTTGATGGATGATGACAACCCCTCATCTGCTTCTCACCTGAGTGTCCCAGGGATGTAGCCTTCCTGGGGTTGGGGGTTTCATAGATGTGACAGTTTGTGTAAGGGAGGATGGGTGTCAACCTGGGCTGGGTGGGCTATGGCCTACCACATCACAAACCCAGCCAGGGATGATTTTCTGCTGGTTCTGTCTTTCTTGTGGACACATTCCTTTCCCTCAGCCTTGTTTNAGCAAGGCCTCAGGAGTATGTCTGGGAATCACTTCAGGGGATGTTTGATGGATGATGACAACCCCTCATCTGCTTCTCACCTGAGTGTCCCAGGGATGTAGCCTTCCTGGGGTTGGGGGTTTCATAGATGTGACAGTTTGTGTAAGGGAGGATGGGTGTCAACCTGGGCTGGGTGGGCTATGGCCTACCACATCACAAACCCAGCCAGGGATGATTTTCTGCTGGTTCTGTCTTTCTTGTGGACACATTCCTTTCCCTCAGCCTTGTTTACTTCTCACTAGACAGATGATTGAACAATAGTGTTCCCTTTATCTTATCTAGGCAGCTTAACTCACAATCCAGAATTCCAGTCTTCAGGAAGGGTTGGGCCATGGTGATTGTAGTCTCTTTATACAGTTTTTGTTAAAATGGGTCAAAATCCTTTATTACAATATTTAAGGCATGAGCAATTTCAGTGTCTGACATGTGCCCTATTGGAATGGCCCCAGAAGTAACCCATTACCCCTCGTCTTTTCCATGTGACTCCTTGGAGAAACAGGGTCTCTATATTTTCCATAGCCATCCTCTAAATACTGGAACATGGTGCTAAGATCTCCTTTAAGCTTTCTCTTCTTGAGGCTGAACAAAACCAATTCACTCAGCCTTTCCTCGCACTGAGCTTTGCAGTCCTTTTGTAGCCCCTTCCCTGGATGCTCTCCAGCCTGTCCACATCTTCTTTTGTAGCACGGACCAAAACTGAACATGGTATTCCTGATGTGGCCTGACAAGGGCTAAGTAGAGTGGGATAATGACTTTTTTATAATGTCATTGGGCTGGTGATGCCCTTGATGCAGCCCAGCATGCTGTTCACTTTCTCTGCCAGAGCAGCCCAATTTGCTCAAATGGAGCTTGCTGTCCAACAGGATCCCCAGGTCCCTTTTCACTGGGCTGCTCCTCAGCTGGGTAGATCCCAGCTTGTGCTGCACTTGGGGATTATGTTTCCCCAGTGCAAGACCTTACACTTGTCCTTGTTGGACTTCATTTTTGTTAGCCCAGTCTTCTAGTCCATCCAGATCTTTCTTCAGGGTGACTCCCCCTTCTGAAGTGTCCACTTCCCCACTCAGTTTGGTATAATTGGAAACTCTGTCAGTCTACACTCAATCCCATCATGCAGATCATATATGAAAATCTGAAACAGTGTCAGGAGCAATATCAATCCCTGGGGGAAGCCAGGCATTGTGGCAGGTTGCCAGTTTGAAATATATACCACTATCCTCTGGGTACAGCCTGGCAGCCAGTTCCCCATCCATCTGCACAGACCACTTATCTAGAGCCTCATGTATCGGTGTCTTCAGGAGGAGACTGCTGGAACAGTATCAAAAGTGTCGGAAAATCCAGGCAGACATGTTCACCACCTGCTCCAAGAAGGTTATTTTGTCCTAGAAGGCAATCAGGTATTTTAGGTATGATTTGCCCGTGGTGAATCCAGCCAAGCTGCTTTTCCCAGTCACACACTTCACCTAACTTGTAATAGTACTTTATGGCTTGAACTATCTGCTGATACAAATATTACCATACTAATGACAGTATTCCTGTAAACCTCTTCAGGCCAATCCTATGGTCAAACTGAGTCAAACCTTTCATCCCTTTTCTACCTGTAGCAAAATGTCAGATGATTATTGTCTTAAATTGTGTAATAGTCTGTAACTGTTAACCCAGATAATCTGTCTGGCATAATGATATTATAGCAAAGCAAATAAAAGAGGGTACCTTGGGGTAGCCATGAGAAAAGAAGGGAGTCATCCAGGTCACTAATGCTTATTCTTGTGGGATTTCCTTCTGCTCTGTCTCCACATTGTAACCTCAGAAATCCTTCTTTTGTTATCTTTAGGTATTGCGTTAATTGCCATGTTGCATTAACCATCACTTTAACCATGACCTTTCTCCTGTATCCATGTATGGATAAAATTTAATTTTCTGCCATTTTCTGGCTTTGTTATGAATAAAACTGATCCATTAACTCATCATCATTTCAGTCCCCAAAACAGACTTGTGGGATGCAGATAAGTTAAAGAGAGACTCTCCAACACTGAAAGATGCATGTACAATTAAGTGTCTTCTTTATTCAATGGCTTTTTTTTTTGTGTGTGTGGAATATAGCCTATTATCAATTACATGGGTATTTTATGTAGCTTTACAGTTAGATGGAAGAGTAAGTATCCCCCTTCTTGCCCAGACTGTCTGTGACATCCCTTGGTTAAAGTATTTTGTATACTAATTAGGTTTTCACTGCCCCTCTCTCTAGTTAGAAGTTAGCTCCCATCCAGTAACCACCTTGAAGTTACCATAGATCTTGCTAATTATCTGCTTCCCCATAATTCCAATGGGTAAGAGCCTGTCCAATCTGTGACAAAGAGGCTTAAATAATGCAGTAAGTGCCCTGGATTCTCTGACTTTCTAACGCAGCAAACTGCAAATACTGCAGCTTCAGGTGAATTTTAAAGAATGAGATTATTATTGCATTCAAATGCAATAATAAATGTATAAAATGAATAATCCATGAAAGAAATCCCTTGCATTATTTGCCACAGTAAATTAAGCTTGTTTTTGCCTGAACCTGCATTTCTGCACTGCTTCTGAAATGTAAGGGAAATGAAGAGCTGAGAGTAAAAAAATTATCAGGCTCAATGACAGCAGTTATGCTGGCTAGAAGATAATTTGAGATTTGGAGCATGAAGGAAGCCCTGGGAAATTATTTGAAATTCAGGATTCAGAACTTGTTGTTAATGCTTTGGCTGTAAAGATAAGCCAGTAAAAAGCTTATTTGGTTAACATCTTAAATGTCATGAAAGAAGTGCAGTTTCAGCCTCTCTGCAAATGGGAAAACAATGCTGAGCTGCTTTTACTTGTGCTAAAGATTTGGTAGAATTTCACTCTCCAGAAAGCAACAGTTTTACAGCCAGATCCACCTGGCAACCATAAATGCTGCACAGCCTCAATTTTAAGATGGAAGGATGTGTCTCAAATAGAGGAAGAACTGATGAGAGAGTGTGTCTTAAAGGTGACATTTTCCCTTGCAGTGGCACAAGGACAGACGTGGATCAAGATGTGATCTCCTGGGCCAGCTAGTGCTTTTGCCTGGGGGACTGGAGTTCCCACCTCAACTGCTCTCCCAAAGTCACTGCTCCTGTCTCCAGGCTGGTAGCAGCCTCAGGATGGAAGGGAGGAATAAATACTGTCCTCTCTGGTAGAGTAGCAGCACTCAGTGGCTGACTCCTGTCACAAAACTCCGAGGTTCTCTGCTTTTAGTCCACATTAAATAACTTTACCCCACCACCTTGCTGCCTGATGAAGTGAAATGCCTCTCGTGATTCAGCTCTCCTCTTTCCATCATGAAGATGGAAAAAATAAATATTCAGTTCATTAGGACAAGGAAAAGACATGTGTGAAGCACACAGGGCTGTGTACCCTCCCCACTGAAATGTTTCTGGAGCCGTGTGTGTCCAAACTACACATGACAATAGGAACAGTAGCATAAAGGGAGAGCTCTTAATCCAAGGCAATGCTACTTGCTTCTCTGCTTGTTTTTGTGATTCCTGATAATTGGTGAGTTTAAGAGCTCATGGGTAGATTGCAGGGGTGAGACATGCTATCTTTAGAGGTGCTGCATGGACAGCTTGGCTTTGTGCTCATCTGTCTCTCAGGGTGCAGAAGAGCATGTTGCATTTTGGAGGTACAGCAGTTTTCCTGCTTGGAAACATTCCTCTTTTTACAAAATCTTAAATATTTGTCTTTTTTGTTGTTTTGTTCTGGTCTTGATTTTATCAATTACACACGAAATAGTCCAAACATTTCCGTACTGTTTTTTGGCCTGCCCTCCAGTACTCACTGAGGAGATGTTTAGAGCCCAGATACATCCATACTTAATTACTCTTTACTGGCATCAATGACATAAATAGAAAAAAAGGACTGTCATGTTTAAGACTGCCTTCTAGCACTCTTATTCTGTTGAAGTATTAGCTGATACAGGAACAGATGTATAAATTGCCTGGGCTGTCTGGTACTGGGGTCTTTTCCACAGGGATGTGTTATGATCCAGCTGCATTCACAGTTGGTGAGGATTAGTGCTCCAAATACTTTTGTTCTTCTTCTCAGTTCTGCTCTACATTACATACTTGACTTGAAGATAGCATACTCCTCTGCTTAAATGATAGCTAAAATGGAGGAGCTACAAGCCATCTGCAAGAGAATAAGGAGAGACATAAGAATAAGAGAGTGGAAATGTCTGAAATAATACACATGGTGAGAAGATTAATTTATTTCTTTCTAGAAGTTCACAGTATTATTGGCTTGTTCTCTTGTATTAAATCTTTTCCACTTTTTTTCTGGTATAGAAATGTAATTTGCATCATATCTTTTTCCCAAGAGGCAGATGCTAGAAATTCCTTAGGAGCTGATTAAGATTTTTCTCACTGAGTTCACATTTGTCATATAATGATTTGTGAGTAGCCTGACTTGTTTGAAATACTAATGCTAGAAGTTTGGCTTAATTGAGGAAGCCGTAGATTTTCTATAAACTTCATGGATTCTTTTCTAATTTCTTTCATTACAGCGGCCTGCAAAGTGGGTCAGCAATCATCATTAATATGTAATTTATATTTTGTGTAACTTCACTCTCCAAACCTGCTATATATTGTACCTGCAAGATGGAATTTTTGTGCTAACTTCTGCAAAACTGACAAGAATATCACAGAAAAGAAGTACGTGCTGAAAACAGAAAGAATTGTGATTAACTTTGACGCCAGTCAAAGGAGTTTTATAATGGAACCATACTTATTGATCTAATATTTGTGATGCTTTTGCAATCCAAGATTCCTCTCTAAATCACTTAACTTGGGTCCTTTTAAGACTTCCTTTACATCACTGGACAATGGCAAACCTTTCATACAACTGCACCTCTTCCTACGTTACCTGCTGATTAATGCCCTTGGAAACAGTTTCTCTGCTTTCCACTAACTAATCAGGCAGAGTCCAGCCTATTAGCCAGCACATTGGTGAATATCTCAATGTCAATATAGAACAAGTAGACAGGACTATGAGAGGCAAAATCAGATTTGTCTTCGTTAGGTTTCTAGTCAGTTAAAGATAGGCTTCTATTGATTTTGAAATTTGCTGGGATGCCAGGAAACTTAACAGAGCTGCAAGCCAACCCCTTACTGTGTTTAATGCTTCTGTAAGGCTTTTTGTCCTGCTCTTTTTAGTCATCTACAATTTCCTCACATATTCCTTCACATTTATTTCTGTTAAACTTTCCTAGCTGTTTTTCACCCAGGTTCTGAACTACTTCAATATCAGCTGTTAATCTTAGTAATAACTACTTTATTTATACTAGATATGAATAACTAATTGCGAATGAAAACCAGTTTTTTCTTACACCTCTGTGATATACCTTGTTTAACACCCATCAGAATACCCTTCTAAGTGTAGGAAATGGTGATTTTTTCAGTTTTGCTGAAGACTGAGGGTGGTAATGGAACAGATAAGATCAAGGAAGGATTTTATGCTGCTAAAGTCCAAAAATCTTCCTAAACCTAGAAAGAACTTACTGAAGACAACATGAAACTGCAATTCTAGTAATCTCTGTGTAAGTGTACCTTGGGTTAACTAAAGTATTTTTTAAATTATTTACATTGGTGTAAATTATTATTGGCATATAAGCCAGATGTCTCACTGCTTAGAAGCAGATATTCTAAGACTACACCTGAAACATAGCAACAGAATTACATGTTTCATAAAAGAGAAATGTTCCAAACCTTCTTTTCTGTCAGAAATGCAATAGGAGATCTCAGTGTGTATTGACCTAATGGCTGTCACATTCTCACAGGAAAAGGGAAACATGCACTTCTTTCCAAGGGGTTTCAGTTCTCCTTCAAATCTCAGGATTTATTTGGCCAGAGAAAAGAATGAAGAAGGAGCACACCTGTATTCTAAAATTAACTGCACTTCTTCAGGAGTGAAGAGGCTAACATTTTAATCACTGCTCCTGAAACCATGACTTTTTAATAGAAAATGGAAAAACAGTGCTGGGAATGGTGCTTCTTGGTCAGGAAATGTGAAGTTGAAATACCTCAGGTCTGTTCATTTGTGGGCAGATATGGTTGCACATGATCTCTTCCTCTTTCTCTACTCTCACCTGTCATACTTTTGCAGGAAGAAATGAGCCATGCTTGGTGCTATTAAAAAGAACAAGTGTGTCTCTGTCCTGAAGGGCTGGCTGTGGGCTCCCAGGTAAAACAGAGGTAGGGAACCTACCTCATGGCCCAGTACTGCAGTTGGACACTCAGCTCCCTGCCCTTCCATGGGAAGCTTCAAGTTCAGTGTCCTGGCTCTTTGGACTTGCCACTTTGTGCCACTTAAGTCCTGAGCATCCTATTTCTCTAATCAATGCTTCCCCTCTTACTCTGCTGAACTCTGTGCTCATTTATTATAGAATCTAAGTGGGATTATAATTTTTCACAGTTTAATCATTCCTGTTAAGTGCTATCTTTTCACTGGTGTGGTCTGGTATACAGCATTGTGCAAAAGGCAGGGGTACTAGAGCAAAAGCCCCTAGCTCTCTACTAGAATGGGTATGAGGTATCCCACCCACACATGTCCAGAATATCTCTCCCTCTTGCACCAAAGTTCCTTTTGCAGGAATTTAACACCTTTTTGAAGAGTTCCTCCTTCTTTATGTCAGTCAGGTCTGGGATTTCTTTCAACCCAGTGTTATTTCTTCTTCCTCAATTCTCCAAATTATCTATTTTTCAGGTCTCTGCTTTCAAGATCCTGAAGTCTCTTATCTCTATCGGTAACTGTATCTGAATGCCTGTTTAAGCCTGCCTCAACTTCAGTCACTCTACCTTTTATTGTAATTCCCTGAAAGAGGCTTGCATCAAAGCTTCCATTGATGTGAGCTCAGACAGTAATTCTCTAATGTCTGCCAATCTTCCTCTGTTGGACTTTGTTTGCAGCACAACACCGGGACCTCCTGGGGTCCCAGTGCTCCCCTTTGGCTGCCTGCAAAGGCACTGTTAACACCTGAAGTGCACCTCTGTACGAGTGAGGGTAAGGGATCACCAAATATTTCAGGAGGGGCTTTGGGGTAGTTTGTATTTTCTCAAAATAATTGAAAATGACATACTGATGGCTGCTTTGAGTAACTGCTACAGGCTTCAAGACATGCCTATTGCTCCGAATAGCCTCTACTATCCACTTTTTCTCCTAGATTCCTAAACTTTTCAGGCTGTAGCAAAGGGTAAGATTAGCCTCTCCGATCCAATTTGGGACTCATCACTCATGACTGAACCTTCATGACACTTTCAGATGCAGATAATATAGAATTACTTAGGAAAATGTATCATAAGTCCCAACCCCACTTACTGTGTAAAAGTGGTTGCCCAGCTTCAGATCTACAGGTTCAAGCTTATCCTTTTGTCAAAAAGCAAATTCCTGTAATTAAGTGTATTACTCACTGATGCCTTTCCTGTCATATGAATATAGCAAAAGGCCTAACCCTGAATTCTGCATTTATTTGAAGATGGTTTGTGCCTTCTTCCTTTTTCCTAGTTGTCATGATGCTAATGCAGAGAAGAAGAAATACCTTCTTTTTCCTTCCCTCCCCTTTCTACACCATGTTCTAACTACCACTGCAAAAGTCATTTGTTATCTCCCTGAAGTAGTTGTGCTCAGCCTGAAATTGTTCTCTCCTCAGCTCCTTTTACAGACAGTGCCTGTCCAGACTGAAATCAAATACTCCCATCCAGTGATGAGGCTGCCTGATGTTCTCTCCCTGGCCAATTGAAAAAGTGTACATCCAGTTATCCAGTGCTTAGAAAAACACGCTGTAAAATGAGTAAATAGGAAATTCTGAGGAGACAGGCAAATCCCAAACACTATCTTCCTCTGGACCTCTCATGTCTGTGTGTGAGCTACATAGAGCTCAGAGGGGATTAATTTCCCAAAACTCTTATCTGGAAATAAATATTCACAGTGTGCAAGAGGACACCACAGAACCTGCTGTTAAAACCACGCTGAAAAATATCGCAGTTGTTATCTGCTGTAAATTTGCCCTTTGGTAACCAGCATCCCTTGCACTGAAGCAACTCTGACATCAAGGATACCAAGCCCAGGAAGGCGCCCAGGTAGGGCAGGGAAACTTGTAACAGGAAGGGCTCCCCACCCTGTGCTTTGCGTGGGATCACACAGGGATCTCACTCACACAGCTTTTTGGGTGGCTGAACAGCTCAGCTGTGCTCACTAAAAACACAGCAAAGCAGGCAACTGTCTGAGCAGGGTCTGCTGTGGCAGCCCACTTTGACCTGGTGGAAACACCATGTGCTTCCTCCCAACCCTGACCATAGCTGCAAAGGCCCTTGCTTTCCCCTGGGAGTGTCCCATAAGAGTACTGCAATGAGTCCTGCAGCTGTGTGTTCCCTGTCACAGGAACTGTAGTCTAAAGGAGAGAATTCTGCACGGGTGATATTGTTCCCCTCTAAATTAAAACATGGAAACCCCTTATCCCTTTCTCTGGAGATGAAGAAATCAATCAGCAATCCTCAACCTCCAAGAACAGAAATGTATGAAACTGTTTCCTTTGCTTTAATCTACAGGGCATTCTGCTCTTGCTTTTTTCTTTTTTTNTAACCCTGATTTAGGTGCTAATATACTGCAGTGAGTTCCAATCCCCAGGCAGCTCCATCATCTCCAAGCTGTGCAGGCTTAAACCCTTAACCTGTCATAATACCATGATTAAGACCCATCATACATTTGAACAGTTTGAAAGCCTGTGTCTGCTTCCTCACCAGACACTCTCACTCTCCAATGAAAGGCAAAATCAATTGCACCCCACAGGAAACAGGGGGAAGCCAAGAGGGTATTTTACACGGCCATTTACAGCATTATAGCCCAGATCCCTGGCCAGGTGTATTCTAAACTTCTACTGTTCACAGCCTTGCTGGTCTTTGTGGATGAAGCAGAATAATAAACTCCTTCACACTGCTGATATTCCCAAGTGACTTTAATGACCATAAAGTGACTTTAAATGACATAAACTTACATTGGAGTATTAAATATGTCTTATGACTTCTAGATCAAAATATAGCACTTTGCACTACTTGTGTGTGTCATAGGTCTTCCCCATGCATTATTTGTGATTTGGGTAGTCCTAAAACAGCCCCATTTCTAACAGCAATCATAAGGATTGAATAACTACATAGAGTCTAGTTTAAGGAGGTAAGTGATGGTGAGCCATGAGCCAGTGAAATCTCACTAGGAATGTTATGGGCAGCACTGCCCTGCTTGCAGATAGACTTCCTGCTTTGTGCCCTGCAGTCTCAGAGGGTGTACTCACATGTGTGTTAGTTACCTCCTACTTCCCTTTAGAGTAGAATAAAAAGTTTACCTGGATGCTCAATGTCAGAAAACTGCTTAAATCAAATCAAAATAGGAAAGCCATGCTTCTGCACATCTCCACAGATGGTAGATATGCTGAAACAGAGTATTTACAGCAGCCAAACAAAAATAATTGTATATGTAAAAAGCCTCTTTTTTTTTCCAGTTCACATATTAGTCCAATTTCTATCTTGCCTTCAGCAAACAGGAAGAAAAGAACTCTTATTGTTTACTGACATTTCCGAATATTTATAGCTCTCTGGTAGTAACCTTTTGTTAGGTAGATAGCAGAGTTTGCACAGTATGTTGAGTATGACATTAAACATTTGCCTGAAGATTTGAGTGTTAGCATCAGTGACAGAGTTTCCTAAACATGTCACATTTTCTTTGGCTGTCATGAAAAATTATAGCTCCTGTGACTCACACTTTAATAGCAGCTATTTGTGATACTTTAACCTAATGTACAGCCCCAGAGGAGAAACAAGAGACACAATAAAGCATCTGCCACTGGCTTGCTTGAACGGAGGGATTCCAAGCATTATTAGGATGCCAAATTAAAGAGAAAAGGCTCTTGTGTCAAAAGTCAAAGGGTCTTGGTCTTTGTTAACTTTACTATAATTTATGTCTTATCTCTGAAAGCATATAAAGAAAAAATAAAAGAAATATTCCTTTGCTCTCTGGTGTCTCTTTCTCTGTACTTATCTGCATAGTCATTGTGATAGAAAGGATTAAATACTTTTTGAAAAACCCACACAATTAATCATTAAACTTTTTAACAATTAAATACACAATGGAAATATTTATTAACTTCTTGTGTATCTTATTTTTTCAATATAAATTTTAAAAAGTTAAAAAAGCCAATCAAACCATATGGGTGTTCTCGGTGCCAAATGGAAAAAAGACATTTGTGATGTATTTCTCCATATTTTCTCTTAAACATATTGCTCTTTGCTGCAAGAGAAAGCCAAAGAAATGAATATTTCAGGTGTCTGTAACATGGAAACTGTTCTTTTCCTGTTTATCTGCAATCTTTCCCTATTCCCGTCAAAACTTCTTCTGCCATCCTTAAATACATCAGGAAAGTTATTCATGTCATAATTAGTCCATGTGTAAATGAGAAGAGAAACACTTGCCACCTTCTAAGTTAAATTCAGCCTCATTTGGAAATGTTTTAAGAACTTGAAGAGAAGATAAAATAGGGCACAAGTGCACAAATTGGTTTCTATAAATTCAGAGATTTAACCCATATGATTAGGATGACAATGCCAAAAGCTGAGCCCCAGAGGAAACACAAACAACTGTCACTGATAGCAGCCTGCTAACAGATTTTCCCGTGATGGAGCTCTTGAAATCTATTCTAAGAGCAAAGATTAATACATCATTCTGCACCAATATCATCAGCCACCTAGAAATCTTCACCCTGGAGTAAAAGAACTCTTTAGGCTTTATAACAAAGGACAAAACTCTGCAATCCTGTGTGTGGCTTCACTGTATATCATTTTATTGCCTCATAGGAAAAAAAAATCCATGAAAAAAATCCATGAAATGTGATGTTGTTTTTGCTTGTCCTCATGGACATTCAGTAAATCAGGCCATTGCACAGCAGCTATGTTCACATTTCAACATAAAACCCTGGTATCACCTAAGCAGCTTTGTGAAATATGTTCTCAATAAACAGGACTGAAAAGTGAAGCTGTTATATGAATAAAGAACAAAACATTCTTAAGGAAGTTTGGATTCCCTTTTCAGACTTTATCTGATTTATTTATTTATTTATTTAATTTAACAGATACAATCCGACATACTGTATCTGTTAGGATGGTACCTGCAAATTTATAAAATTTTATCAGAAATTTGTTGATTGCACCGTTTGAGCAAGGCAAACCTAATCATGATTTTCAGGAAACCAGAAGTCTGACTGACATCCTCTTTCTAAATTTCCACAGACTGCATTTTTTTATTTTCATTGACTGCACTTACCCCTCTGAAACAAGCCTTGAGTTTCTATCAGAAAGTCTCGAGTTTCTATAAGTATTAGCACAAGTTCATCCATCACTATGGGTCTTAGCTTTGCACTGCAATGCAGCCCTAGGTCCTTCCTCACAGAAACACCAACATGCCTTTCTGACCAATAACATATAGCTGGGAGGGAATTATCATACACTAGTTTTTGTAAGCGGATTGTGAAGACAGAGCAAAAGTTTTTTATTATAGTTTGACACCAAGGAACATGCGTGAATGTTGCATTTCTCGCCTCAAAATTTAAATGAAACTGTTTACTAGAACAGGAGGATTGCAGCTGTCATGCATTGTTAAAAAATCAGAGGCAGAACTAAGACTTGGAACCCTACTAAGATTATCCTTTCAAATGAAGATTGCAAAAAAGCAAAGAATACAATCTCATGACAATTCTCTTCAAAACAGGTTTTTCAACACTTTGGAAAAGGATGAGGAACAGGAATTCAACACTTAATCCTAATGGACACAAATTGAACATTTGTGTCAGAAAAAGAGAAGCTGTCCTTGTGTAGGACCCCACTTTTTGTCCCAGTCCCATGAGAAGTCATCTTATGCATCACATCTGCAATGCTCTCTTTCCCTGGTTATGGCTTGGACTAGGATCCTATCCATGACAAAGTCTACGAAGTTCTTCAGAAGACACCACCAGTGTGGTCTTGCACTTGCACAGCAGAACATCCACCTCACTGGGATTCAGACAGTTTAGAGATAAAGATCATGTAGTTCTTGTCCGTAGACCAGCAGCAAAGCATAATTTCAATGTGAGTTATTATTGATCAAAATTTTCCCCTGAATTGGACATTTCCCTGTCCAGAATGAAGAGAGACTTAGCACAGCACTCAGAACATTCTGTAAACTATGCTTTTGCTTTTATAACACATTCAAATGTTGTGAGAAGGTATATGTGGAGGTAAGCTAAATTGTTACTGAAGGACAGAGGAAGGGGGAGAAGGAGGGAGGGAGGTTACAGAAGGAAAAGCAATCTACAAGGTGGAAGGAAACATAAACCATCCTGATTTATACTTTTTCTCCACCCCTTGTGTTGATTGCTTTTCCTTCTAGAGACACATCTTTTCTCTTCTTCTGCAAGGTGTGATGTGAACTGATTTACGCTGCCTTTCCAGATAGTTAAGCCACCTTCCTATTCAAGAAAAAACCATTAAAAAATTAATAAAGTGTACCTTGTTCAGCTGGCCTTATTTGTCTTCACTGGCTGGTTTGTTTGCTTTAATTTTTAATTTCATGAAAATCAGCCATGTTAGTAATATATAAAACACCACCTAAATTGTTACTTTAACTAGTAATAATAAGTATGCCATATTGGCTTAAGTGAACCATTCAGCAGCAGGTCCTTGGAAAACATCAGATGTCAATGAGCCTTGGGTTATTCTGTGTATGCACTGGGCAATGGGTAAATATGTAGAGCACCTAGAGGTCAATTTATACCCTATTTAGCAACTCTGATAATATAAGCTGCTATTCTTTCTTGTAGAAGCTGCTCAATGGGTGGAGTAGTCATTAAGAAACAAGCTGGTCTCACAAAGTTGCCCCATCCTTGCCCCCACATGGTGTCAGGGTGAGTCTGAAGGCAGCTCTATGGGAAGCCCCACAACCTAAGAGGGGACAGTTGAGTTCTCCTCTCGGGAGAACTGAAGCCAGCCTGGGATCCACAGGGCAGTCAGGTGGGCAGGGGAAGCGCCCAAGTTGTCACGGCTGGGACATAGAATGAATCAAAAGGAGGTCATTTTTTCAAGTGTGAGAAAATGTTTGAAACTCTGTTTTCCTTTGCAGCAGACATTTTAAATAATACTTCATGTAAACATCTCAATAATACAAGTAATGACTGCTTGTGACTCACGTGAGAAGGAAGCTTCCAAACGTAGAAACAAAACATTGTCTTTCCACAAGGATCACATCTGGAAAACGATGCAAAGTAGGACAAAAAAAGCATTATTATCTTTTCAACCAAAATTTTCTGAAAAATTCTGCAGTTGCGTATTAACTTTTCAATACAGCACCAGTATTTGAGAAGCCCAGGTGTTATGAAAGGCAAACTACCGTGGGTCAGTGTTTCCAGTAGTGAATTACCATCAGGTTCAGTTTCTCCACCAGCTCCTCTGAGGTTTCAGATCTGACAGTAGATGTGAAGCATAGGATATGAACCTGCAGCTCCTGTTTTAATGGTACTGGAAACAGCAGTTTCCCCTTAACACTGATGAGGCTGCCAGGGTGATGTATCTTTTAGCAGGAACCTGGAGCTCTACTGCTCCAGGTAGTGATGCAGTGGCTTTCCTGACTTGGCTGCCTGATTCAGATCACCTACGTTGGACCTTGCCAATTTTTTGATCTGCTAAGGCCTCATGTGTCTATATCAGTCTCTGCCTGCTGCTGTTGGTAGAAGAAGAAAGCATCTAGACAGGTCTTATTTCAGTCACAGTATGCTCAGCAGCACTTTTTCACATCACCTCCTATGTCCTGTTGGCCTTTTAATGTGAGGTCCTTTTGGGCAGTATTCTTTGTTACAGAGATTTAATAAGGCACCTGGTTGACAGAGCTGCACTGCCTGCTGGGGGCCTCCAGGAATACTAAAGCTTAAGAGCACATGGAAACAAAGACAGCTTTTCAAAGGTCTCTCTCTACAGCCTCTGCCAAAGTGACCTGTCACGGCTTCATCTCAACCTGACATTTTGACAGTGCTCTTCAAGTAAGAACTGAAAAGACTGGATTTTGTCAGAACTTGACTTGAAAGGATTTTCAACAGTTCCATTTCTTATTTATTCCCTTCTGGCAAGAAAAGTTTTACATGTGAGAATCCCATGAAGCAGAAAATCCAGCTTTTAAATGGCATTCCCTCTTGGTTACAGAGGATACTAGAGTGACTAAGTCCATATCATAGCCCCAACATGATTTAACTACTCATGCTCCCTGTAGGAAAGTTGTGTAATTTCTCAGGCTTTTATCTAGATGACATATTTTTTAAAAAGTTGCATTCTGAGTCTGCATAAAACTTCCACCATCACCTTCTAGCACAAGCAGCATATTTCTAATACAAACCAGACCCCTCAGCTGGGGTCTTAGGTAAGTGATACAGTATGAAGTAAATAATGTAATATTTCTTTTGTGTTCTACATTATAGCACAAGATATTAGAAATGATACTCTGGCACAGCAGTGCTGACACCTTTGAAAATGGCTTTGTCCTGACTCACTCACCATATTTGCCTTCCGTGGAAGAAAAATGTTATGAAGCCACTTAGGAGGAAATGAGTTCTGGAGGCAGTTAATCACTACCTGTGCAAGTACAAGGTGTGGGATGTGAGATAGGATTCACAGGCAGCAAACAGCAGGCAAGACACTGAGAGAATGGATATTCCGAGTGCCATTAATTTGCATGGAGTACATGGGGCTAGAAGAAGTGGTCTGGTTAATTACACCATATCACTGAAATGGATTCAAAACAGTTTTAGTTTAGCATTAAAATCAGCTTTAGCCTACATTCCAGATGGGTTACATTGAGATAATTAATTCTGTATCTGGAGAAGTTCAGATATAGACTATGCAGTAACACTGGAGAGTAGAGCAGAGTTACTTGTGAAAACATTCCTCAATATCTGTATGCCATTCCTCTCACTTCACTCATTTGAAAATATCAGTACAGACAAAAAATGAAAGGATGAAATTCATGGACTTTCATTGATTGCTACAAGAAACAAAAGTAAAGTGGCCTCCTTTTCACCTCTAAGTATCCGTAATGAAAACCACTGGAGTTTGATTCTGTCTATTTACTCCTTTGTGTTCATCCACTAAATCACAATGCAAGCCAGTAGAACTAGCTCAGACTTAAAATATTAGCAGTGATGCATGTCTGTGTTGATGAACACTGATAAGACAGATAGAAGAAATCAGACTAAAATAACATCTGTTTGATCAGCACCTGTCTCTATTCACTTTTATTATCTTCATCACATTCCCCAAACAATAAAATGGGTGTTATTTGCGTAGATAATACATAAGGGAAAGGAGTCCACTATATTCACAGATGGTAGTCCTTCATCTCAAATTAAAATTATCATCTTTTGGTAGCCCAAAATTTGCTTAAATGAAAGCAATAAAGCCCACAAGAGTGCAAGGAACAACCTTATTATATGCCTACCCTATTTTTTTTAGAAAATGAAATATTCTCTTTAATTTAAATATTTTTTAAATTTTAATTTCATCTGAGGTTTTACCATCTGTGTGTCTACTGAACTCCTCCCTGTGCTCTTAGTAAGGTTCTCAGTTTCTCAACTTAGGATCAAGAAATAAGGCAGGCTGGAGAAATGTTCCACAGAGCTTATCAAATTTGACTTCAAAAGAAAATGTTAATACCTGGAAAGTTACAGAGCTATTCAATGAGAAGTTTATACACTCAAATGTTCTGTTTTCTGAAATATTCCATGAAAGAAGAATAAATAACAGAAGTACACTACAAAAGTAGGCAATAATTCCAAGAATTTCTAGAGAAGAATATGGCTCACTGAAAGCACTACTGATTATCTAAAAGCTTGAGCTTACAGTCAGATTTATGATCAAAGGAATGATCATCTTTTCACTCCCCAGAACAGTTCTGGTCCTGTGACCTGGAAGCATTCAGGACAAGAAGATTAAATCTTCTGCAAGGGTTTATAGGACCAGCTCCTGAGAAACCATAGTCATAGAAGAACTGAAGGTATCCCAGCCACACAATGCAAAGACAGTTAATTTTGTACTTAAGTAAAACCCCTGTATGAAAGTGTTTTCTCACTTCTGTACCTCAGAAGTGTGAGGCAGTACAGGGGCAGAAGGAATTAGGTATTGCTATTGAAAGTGCCTGTTACAGAGAAGTTGCTTTGTGTCCTATTCCTATCAAAAGAGCTGCAAGCACAGAGAGCAATGGACACCCAGAAACTATAACAAAATTGAAGTCTGAGGATATTTAGTAATCATATCAAATATTTATCCCAGGCTCCACACTTCCTGCTACCTAGCTTTTCAGCTTACTTCATTTTCACTAGTTATAATCCTAGGTCCTTTGTGATCAATATGGTGTACAAATTATAAGCTAAAAAAAACATGGTATCAACATGTGAAACAAGGTTCCTAAACAGGATATGACAAAACAATTGGTGAAAATGGAATATTGTGAAAGACATGGTCATTCAGATCAGAGATCAAAAAGAGGTGATTTATAAAACATTAATTTTAAATGAATATTTTAAATTTCCATCTACCAACCTCTCCCAAAAGCATGCATGGCTTTTCAGTTTCTCTCTAATATGCAATTCCAACAAGAAATTTCAAAGCACATAAAATTCCTAATAAGAAGCCATATACTAATAAGAGACAAGTAAATTCAGATTCAAGCTAGCTGACAGGCCACAAAATGCAAAACACCAAGAAAATAAGCACCTATTTTGTCTCTCTTTGTAATGTCTCCTTCCTTTGTAATAACTGGTTTTAGTATCCTGCAACAGGCAGTAAAATAGATACCTACAAAACTGACTGCAGATAAGTGAAGTATCATTAATTAAGAGATAATACCCCTTGAAATCAGACATTGCCAGCAGTTTTCGGTTATGATCCATTAATATTTTAACTAGCAAGTCATTAATAGTGGTAATAACCAATTCTAAAGAGATTATTACTTGAATAAACTATTTTTAATGATTTTAAATATTCTGAAAAGCTTGGTCTGTCTTAACTTTAAATTTTGATCCTTTTTAATGCCTGTGTAGGAAGAGCTATTTCTATTCCCACTGAAATAGAAGCATTTCCCTGAGTACATAACACAATCTCGGGTGGAATTCGTTCACAAGGTGTACACAAAAGGTCTCTCCTGCCTGTATCATTATATCTGTGATGTTGATAGTCAGTCATGCCTTCTGTCATCTGCCTTCTTTCTTTTCTGATGGCTGCTGTATGGCTTGCCTTGATCAGGGAATACTGAAATACTTCAGTCATAGCCTCTAATCCAATCTCTTGCATCAAACTGTGGCTCTCTTTTGATTTAGCTGGGTACATCCAATTACTCTTAGATGAGCTTCTGAGGGGCAAAGAGATATAGTTTACTCCAGGCAGCATTATTTTTGTGCCTGTACACAGAGTAAGCCTAATATTTAGACTCTGTCCCTCTGTATCTATTAAAATACTGGAATTTATTTTACAGGTATCTTCCCAACAAGGTTAAATCATATAACTCTGGAGAAATAAGTTGACACAAAAATGTATATTTCATGAGAATGGTCCCAGGCCTATATCATGTTCATACAAATATAGCTAGGGATAGGAAAGACAGATAAGAAAGATAAGACATAAAGAGTCTCTTACCCCTCTGGAAAGCAGAGATCACATTCCCACAGGAGACAGTATTTCCCATCTTTGATCCTATCAGGCCAGCCAGGAAGGAAATGGTATCTGTTTTATGACACTCCCAAGTTCCCATCTCTAAACCTCTACTGGAAATACAGCTTTTTGAGCAGTCAACCCTTTCCTTGACTCAACAAAGGTATCAAAAAAGCTACAGACAAAATCTTGGCTTCTCTACTTGTATTATAGACGAGAGGAACAGGATCTAACACTGCCCTGAAAGCAGATCCAGGAGCAGGCAGATAGCATCAGTGTAAAGAATATCATATTTTCTCGTATTTTCCTATTTTCATTTTCTCACCCTCATTAAATTATAGTCTGGCTTTATAAATGGCCATTTTATCCAAGATATATACAGAAAGTTAAATCTTTGTAACAGTTCTCTGTTTCCAGAGACATAACAATGCCTCCTTTCCGATTTGACAATTATTTTGCATTGTCAAGAACAATAAATCTTCTAGTGGGCAGGTGTTCTATTGAGGCTCCATCCCACAATGTTTCAGCAGTAGATGTCTCCTGTGTTGGGCCTGGCAGTTCCTGAGGGTAGAGATGCTGTCAAACACAACCCAGAGGCACTGTGAGAGGGATTCTGCTGAGGAGTCAGTCAAATAATCTCAGTCACTTTAGCATCTCATAGGGGAAGATTTCACACAAAAAAATGTGAGAATGCATGAAGTCTCTTCCACAAATAATGAATGTACAATCAATTGGCACCATCTGCCCCTCAAAGCTATGCTTGTGTGCATTATGAATGTACAATCCAAGAAAATAAAAGCATGAATGAACCAGCATATTTGATCTTTTGAGACAGAATTGACATTGAACACTAACAATACAAATATCTCCACCAGCCCTTTTTGTGATTCCTCAGAAGCCCAGGTAATTTCAAGGTCTGCCAGGAAATCCACAACTTTACTGTGTCCAGGCTTTGATGCTTTGCTTCTTCCTACAGATGCATCTGTGCAGTAACACAGATCTTACAGGTTCAGAGTGTTCCCAACTTCTCCATTTGTTCCCAATTACCATAGTATGCCTCTCTCTGATTCCTTCTCTAGCTGTCCTTTTTAAGAAAGCTTTTTGCAAAGATTGATGCCTTAAGTTTTAGCTTTCATATTTTCCAGATTCTGTATTGCATTAGTATATAACTCTGAACTTCATACAAAGTGTTAGCAAGTTCTCCTCACAGTTTGGTTGGACAAAACAATCCTTTTCCAGCCTGAGAACCAAGGACACTGTTGCAGCTTCAGACTCAAAAAGTATAAACAACAGTAAATTGAGGAGAGCAATCTGGGAGGATGGGACTTCAAAACCTGAAGCTGTAATTGGACAATTAACCCAAATATGTAAATGGACCAAAACTTTAAAAAGTGTGAAAATGTGTGATCTGTCGTCCATCTTGGGCTCTGGTACTGCCCAAGGTGTATCCTTTGAAGGCCTTTTAATAAATACCTACATTATTCCTCTGACATTGTCTAGCCCCTGTTCTAGGTAGCCTCTCAAGGCATCAAGATAATAGTTCTAATTTTTCTGTTTTCATACAGAAAAAACATCATTCATAGAAGGACATTCCCATAACACATAACAGATAACAGACAATGTGTGAGAGGTTTATAAATTAACTGATAGCAGTCTGGTAATTGTTACACTTGGGGAGGGGAAGGGTGATTTAAGACACTGGTAATATGACAAGGAACGTCACTTCAAGTCTGTTAGATGTGATTCTTCCAAGCCACTAGAGGCTGAAGGATATTACCTTGTCCTGTTTGGACAAGCTGTTTGGTGGCTTGTGAGGAGGTGTTGACAGGCAGTCAGTGGCAGACTTACACACACAGAAGTGGAAAAAGTACAGAAGAATTTCTTCATTCTTTCCTCTTCTGCTAGGAAATACCAAAGTGCATCCCATTCATATGCATCTAGTTTTCTGCTTTTTAAAAGGAAGTACTTCATGGCAAAAGCCTTTGCTTTCAAACCTAGAAACTTAATCATTGAGAAGAAGCCATGGTTTCTGGATGAGTAAGTAGAATTCTGGGCTTGACACTTGTGATAGAACAGGCCATGGTTTCACCTCGTGGTCCTGTGTATGTCTCATTGAAATGTTAATCCAAGACTGAGAAAGCCATCATCATATGAAATGCAGATGATAGCACAGCAAACACAACAAAATACAGAATGGGGAAGCCTCACTGCTGGAGTTCATTCCTCCAGGCTATGGTGAAGCTGGGAATATATGGGGAAATGTGTTAGGCTCCAAATGCAATGGTACTAAACTTAAGCCTGTTGCAGTGGCGAGGACAGAAACCAGGAAAATGAGGCCAGGATAAGAATGAAGTTGTCAGAGCTCTTTTCCCTGTTTTTGCTGGGTAGAAGAGGATTTTAGTTGCCATGGCTGCCAAGAGCCAGTGATGCAAATCACTAAAAATAACTCTCACTGCTCAGAAAGACACAGATCTTACAGATCAGGCAAAAATGAAGTCATTCCTTCTGTTATTTACTCGCTTTCTGCCTCCTCCTCCAGAAATACTCCCAAAATGGAAGCAGGACTTTAAAGCAGCAGATATTTTTAGATATTATAGCATATTTATACCTGACCTCCATCAGACACACCCTTAGATTTGTAGTCTCCCATGCACAGAGCCCTGGAAACAGGACACAAATCTATGACAAATACTTGCAACCCACTCTGAGGTCCATTCTCCAGAAGTAATTTTCCACCCACCTAGTCAGAAAAAGCATTACATGTTTGATGGGAAAGGACCAGGACTTACCTCAGGAATAAAAAGGGTGATAAGTAGGGATGGATGAGAAATAAGATTTGAAATGCATGTGTGATACAGTGAATCTTGTCCTGTATCAATCTGCTCAAGGCCACCTTTGCACAGCAGCCCAACAGCAATGCTAAACACCAGCTGTTCCTGCAAGATATGTTGAGATCTGCAGAGAAAAGACCTGTCTGTGGTGCAGCATGTTCTCATTGTGAGCTTCTCTGTGAGACTGCATAGCTGGGGCACTTAGTGCATAGTTGTGAAGTAAGCAGGTTTTCCAATTTTCTTTTTAGCTCATCTTTACAATGATGCTGTCAACTGGAAATGAAGAAGGAAGGAGGTAATGAAGCAAGAATAGCCACAGCTGAGAACAAAAAAAAGTTGTAAATGCCAGCTACAGGTACAGAGGAAAAGAA
>VZRH01003515.1:896133-994560 GCA_013397555.1 Urocynchramus pylzowi
AAAAAAAAAAAAAAAAAAAAGAAGGAGGGAAAGAAAGCAAAATAGAAAAAGATGCTTTAAAAATAACCAGGCACAAAAATGTCTAGAGACTGAAATATACTGCTGAGGTTTAATCTATTTTTCACAATAGAATAATAGATATGAAAGCTGAGGAGCTACACAGGCATAAAATTCTGCAGGCTTTTTATACTTTCTAGCAGTCATGAGTATTTGGTCTATGCAGAAGTCTGCACCACAGTTANGTAGGAAAGCGGAGGAGCTTTTTTATTTGGTTGATGCAGAAGTCTGCACCACAGTTAGAGGGTGACTTGGGTCTGAATATTTTGGGATAGTACCTAGAAATCTACCTGTGCACAATTTGAATGTAATCTCTGAGTGAATTTCCTTTCTTAAAACTTCCCTTACTAGGAAAGAGAAGGCATTACTAAATACTAGAACTATGATTACCTTTGGAAGAGCTAGCAGATAGCTTCAAGTTAAAACTACTGCCTGATCATGCTGCTATCTGCAGGCCTCAAATTAGTCTGTGATTAAAAGCAACCTGATCTAGTGGGTGGCATCCCCCATGTTGGGGGAGACTGGGACTAGATGGTATCTTCAAGGTCCCTTCCAATACATGATTCTATGATTTTATGATTTTGTGACATAGATCCATTCTGTAGAGGAGGTTGTGTGATGTGCAGAGGGCATGGGCATAGGCTGGGGCTTTGCAGAAAACTGGATATAGTTTGCTGAAGATGTGAACTAGTGACACATCTTTTAGATCACCTGGCCTTTTTACTGGCTTTCATCCAAATTTCTTCTTTCTTTTGGGCTTTCCATGGCTTTAAAACTGTGATCCTACTACTGGTAACTGGAGCAGAAGCAGCTCTCATTGCTGATAAGTACTTATATCACCATATATTTATTACTCATTCTCTCTTTTCCTTGTGTTATTGGCCTAAATATCTGGTATATATTTGTTGAGATAAAAAGATGCTAAGTACTTATTAACCTTGCATAAAGCCTTCTTTGAAAGGCATATCTTATGTAGAGGGAAAAAAAAACCAAAAAACATTTTCCCCTTCAGTCTTCTGCCATAACCTTTATGAACTCTTAGAAGACAATTTCTGTAAAACCAGTTTACTCTGCCAGGGAATTTCCATGTATGCTTGGATTCTGTGCTGTTTAGTGAGATGACTTTTCTGTCATGGTAGCAGAACTTGTAAATGTAAGCAAAGTCACACACAAACAAGGAATTTCTACTGGCTGTTCACTCTTATATCAAGAGCAATATCAAGATGCTGTTCTGGAAGAATGAGCGTACAGATGGTGTGGGGTACCCTTAAGGTAACAACCTTACAGATGATGTGGTCTGCTTGAATCCACAATGAAAACTGCCTTCTATACATAAAGGGAAATGCCTTACATGCTTATCAAAGCCAATCAGAAGTCAAAACTTGGTTAATTGCCACTGGTTTCAAGACAAGAGGTGCACTGCTGTGATCTAATGCAAGTATTTCTTGAGAGCTGGGTAGCAGACCTATGAGATTTAACTCATCACTGCATTCTGTGATGTTTCCTAAATCTCTGGATGTCTTAAGTACAGTCTATATCACAGATACAGATTCTGGTGAACCTGTTATATGGCAAAGTAATATACAGACTAGATTTATGTGGAAGTCCACAAAGGAGAGAGTACTGCCAGGCATGCAATCCAGAGTTTGAGGGGTAGGGGAATGGGGCATGGATGTGAAGGGGGAAGTACAGAGCCACAGAGACCTAAAGTAGGAGCAATATTTACTTTACCACCTTTATTGACAGTCATGAAGATTGCAAAATAAAACTACATTCATTAAATTTGCAGATGATGCTAAATTGGGAGACATTATACAAGTCAGGATCATGAAATTATATAGAGCAGCTCAGAGAAATACAGGCTGAGAATACCAAAATGAGATTCAGATTGTGAAAAAAACAAGCTAATGCATGCCACAAGAGAAGAATAACTTGGGCTGGGGGAAGCTGCAAATTCAATAGAAGGCAAAAGCCTCAAGGTAACAGTGGGCAACAAATTATATAGGAGCATTCCCAACAGGATGGGTGCAAAGGGTAGCACAGTTGTGGGCTGCAAATGCAGAGGCACTGGCTCATAATCAGAGAGATTCAAGCCATCAGGTTTTATGAGGGATACCAATTTAGCTTCAAGACAAATATACGTGACAACCCCCTAACTCAGATGTATTTGTGAGGTGAAATTTCTACAGATAGCTTCTGGTGTGTAAATTGTCTCTGGCATTTGGGATACAGAATCTGAAAGCAGGCAAAACGGAGTGAGCTCAGACACAACAACAGTGATTTAAGGATGGTAGAAAGTGACAAAGGACACTTCCAAAACTTAACTATGTAAGACACAGCAAAGGGAAGTCCTACAAATGGCTGAAAAAAAAGAGCAGTTAAACCCTGCAAAAGAATCACATGTAGTCCTGTTGTCATCTTTATTAAGATGTAAGAACAAAAAAAAAATTAATATTTACCAGTGTAAACTAGTCATAATATCTGGAAGATCTTACTTGTGGAATGTTTTTTTGAGTAGGGGTGATGAGCAAGATAACTTTGGGGAAGCAGCCCTGCACTGATAGGATGGTGATGACAGAAAAAACCTTTTCCTTCTTTGATAACTACATTAAGTTTAGAAGATCTCTGTCAGAGCTATGTGTTCTGATATTTACTTCCATGAAGTAAACAGAGATTCATGAAAATAAAAACAAAAGCAACAAAAGAAGAAGAAATTTCTATGGAATCGGCATCGCAGTACAGGAGCAATGTTTAAAAGAATGAGGAAACCACTGAACTAAAAGAAACCTGTTTGACCTCACGTTGTCAACTGCAACTAAAGTGAACCAATCATAATAATAAAAATAAAGATGTTGAATTGCTTCAGAGTTCATTCTGGATGAAAATCAGGAAGCTGTGGGGAGGATACACAGGGGAATGTGATCAAAGATGGATTAATATCCTACATGCCCAAAGGTTCCATATGTCATCTCACAATAGATACAGCAAGAGTGAAAATTGCCACTGGGGATAAAAGGAAATTACTAAAACAGAAGGACATTCAGAATTATAAATTATGCTGTATGAAAAACTGTATGACAAAATCTGGAAGACACTTAATATATGTTCAGTTCAACAACATGGGTTACTACAGAATGCTTAACACAAAAATAAACAAGAATGTTTATGAAATCCTTTTCTTTCTAACCAAGCTAATCAGATACATGACAAAACAATATGATATTTTTTCTGGGGCTTTCAATTTTACTCAGGTTAAGAGTTCCAGTGAAGTTGAACAAACAGTGTGAAAAAAATTGTATCCATCAGTGCGTTCTTGATTTGTCTGACATTATTTATGCCTTGCTTAACTATTTCTGCATTTAGATATGAATGGAAGCACATCCCATGTTATGAAAAAAATGTCCCCAAGCAAATCTGAGCTGTTAAAACTTATAAGCATTTTGTCTCAAACAATCTTGGATGGTAGATTTGAAATTTTAATTTGAAAATCCAAGCCACTAGCATATCTGCACTCGGTGGAATAGGTGTGTGAGCCTTGCAGTGGATTCTGAGTTATGCATGCACTTAACTTCCTGCCTGACAGGTGCTGCCTTTGCCTTCAGCTCAAAGGGGAGCTCACTGGAGCTCCTGGCAGTGGTGGAACAGAGCTGAGGAGCATTCTCTGTCAGATCAGAGTAGGTCCCAGCCCACAATGAGCCGTGCTGGCCCTCCTGGTGCTCGGGCACATTTCACAGTAGGGTAGGGCCTTTCCAAATGCAGTTCGCCATCAAAAGCTGCCCCTGGGGGAAAACAAATCAAGCTTTTATGTATTTTCAGATAGTTAGAAGCAGTTCAGGCTTGTTAAACAACGGAAAGAATTTCTGCAGAATTCATCACATGTGAAATACATTACAAGACAATGAAAATGTGACTGATTTCTAGAGCTTACTTCATTTCCCCTACTGTTTTCTCTTCAGAATAAGGCAGCAAAGAGCTGCAAGCTACTATACCTTTTGTATATCCTCAGTGAAATATTTGCTAAGATCAGGCAGCAAACCACTGACATTAAGGGAGCTGCAGGGGTGTCAATGAGAGCACAATTATAAGTCAGTGTGTTACGCAGTCATCTCAGGGGGACTCATTTGGCCTGCAGGTCTTTATTGCTGCTGATGGTAGGCAAAATGGGGGGAAACTAAGGCTGACAGTAAAAGCCCATGGTGACTTTGCAGGAATGGTACATACAAAAGCCATCTTTTTGTTTGTAGGCTATGCCTGTTTGATGAAAAGACAATAAACATGGAGCTATTTTTCCAAAGTCACTTTTTTTTCAGAACAGAGGTGAATTTCACTATACCTCACACAAAACTCCTTGCAAAATCTCCCAGTCTTCTACTCCTGCAGGGAATCTTTCTGAAGCCAGGCTGTAACTTTGATCTTTCTTGTTACAGCCATGAATTAAGGTCAGTTATAACTAAAAGCTTCGGAGACCCCACTGCTCCTGCACCGGGATGTGCTTTTAAATGGTTTCTAGAGAAAAGATAACTGAGATTTATGGTTCTGTAGTTTGATTACAGCATCGTCCCAAACCTTAACATAGAGGTACAAAATGAAACACTGGGCAGGGTAGAAAGCATGTAGAAGAAGGTACTGCTAGAGAAGGCTGCAGCAGGACAGAGAAGAAGACATCAAAACAGGCTGATATTCCTCTCCACACAGGTGGTATGTCATATATGTGTGTGTGTGTGTATATATATATGTGTGTGTGTGTGTGTGTGTGTTTGTGTGTGTGTGTGTATATATAATGTATAAATCCTGATTGTTCATCCAGGACCTTATGGTATAGAGACTTTAAGAGATCAGATCCTACAGTGC
This sequence comes from Urocynchramus pylzowi, assembly GCA_013397555.1. Lineage (NCBI taxonomy): Eukaryota > Metazoa > Chordata > Aves > Passeriformes > Fringillidae > Urocynchramus > Urocynchramus pylzowi. Next base: position 901,042 of record VZRH01003515.1, read on the forward strand.
TGCTGAAGCCCAGCATGGTCCCACACTCAGCTGTGTGCAAACCTGAACTCAGACTAAGCATAGAGCTCCTGCCTATCTCTCTTGCTCTGCCCAGGACTCCCCTGGGAAGGACATTAAATTATTTGCTTTGCCTCACATGAGCTGATATGGTATTTGGAAATGGGCAGGAGGAAGACAGAAGGTCACAGGAGGAGTCTACTTGGCACATAAGTGCACCCTTGGGTATGTTATTAAGTACAACCTGTGGATGTTCCTAGGCATTTCAGAAGAGTGGTTAGAGAGTCAGAATCAAAGTTATTTCAGCTGGAAAGTCAGAAGGCTTGAAAGATGACTTTGAGCTGCCTATATCCTGGTTCAGAAAGATATCCCTTTAAAAAGTGGAGGACCTGGAAGCTATAACTTGGCAGACACTCTATCTAACACCATCTTCTTTTCCATAATAAGGAATGGGGCAAAGAATCCCACAGGGAAGCACAATTCAGAGCCTTCAACAACAGAAAGAGAGGTTCTCATTAGTTTCAATAGAATCAAGTGCTTTAATACAGTCTGAGATTACTAAGAGTTCTCTTTATTGTTCTAATCTTATGGATAAATCTATGCACAAATGTCCAATTCAAGTGCAATTAATGATGCCATGTAAATATGACCTCTCTGCATTAACATAATTCAGCGAGGGACAGACAAGTCCTAATAAAGAAGGATGTGATACTGTTTTTTCAATAGTCAAAATTGTTGTTTCTTTTGCTTTCCCTGTTAAAATTATGAAGATTGCTTTTTTTATTATTGATACTCCTTATTTTATTATTTGGAAACAGGAAAAAATTAATGTCATGCTCTCCATGTAAAAATGCAGAGGAATTGTTGGAAATAATGACACAATAGTGTTTCTGTTTCTTGGGTGTTTTCTGGTGGCAATACTGGGACACATTGGATTGCACTTGGACCTATGAAAGGAGCTTATGAAGTAAGATAATCCATTAAAACAGGGACAGCAGGAGGGAGAGGAGGAGAGAGAGAAAATCCTGTTCATTCATATTTGAAAGTTACTTCTTTCTTTTTACAGGATGACACACCAGAATGAAGATCAATCACAGCCTTCTTTACAGGTAGTTTTCCACCTTAATGAAGTGGGTTCATCATGACTTGTTATGGCAATACTTCATTTTTACCCACTGTTCCATTCCTTTTTTGACTCTTTTGATTAAAAGGATTGTTCTGCAGTGTCCCACGTGATAACTGTATTAGTTAGGGTAAGTAGCTGATCTATTACCACAGGATAATACAGTTTGAAAGGCAGTTTAATAGGGGCTGGCAGATTTCAATATTATTGGAGGGTCATAGAGTGTCTGACATTTCAATTTGTTACCAGACCACTCATATCACTAGGGCAATCATTAAACATAGATTCTAATAAGGTTTCTGCTTTGTAGGGTCATTCATTATTGACAAGGAGAAAAGAAATAAATACCTTCCCAGGGGCAGCCTCAGTATGTAATAGAGTAAAAATCATCTGAGTCTGGAACCATATTTTCCAGATTTGCTGGCAAATCAAGCATTACATTTTCCAACTAAACCAAAAGAAGGACTACAGAAAAAAAAAAAAAAAACAAAAAACCAAACATTAATACTTAAATTCTGTCTTTACATGCTGTCAGAACACTCATTATAATCACACATATATATACATATATATATATATATATTTTTTTTTTTAATGATAATTAGGTCATGCTGGCTCATTTTACCACTGCGATGGGAGCTAATAATGCATTTGTGTTGTTTTCTACTTTATGAGGTCTGCACTCCTGGGACAAACTTTGCATATTATAATTAATCATCATATGTCAGATAGCTCCAATAGCTATTTAACAGATGAGCCATCTTCAACTTTCAACTAGGTAGGCCTGTGATTTAGCTTGGAAACTAAATGAATACATTCTTCATGAAGGCTATTAATATTTTCCTCCTTAGATTAATGTTTGGTTTATTTGGGTTATGCTTTAAAGTTACTTTATAATTTCAGATTTTCCCCAAATGACCTTAAGTTCACATTAATTTCCCACATCTTTTTAAAATTAACTGTGTTGTACTTGAAACACAAAATGAGAAGAAGAGAAAAAATAGTTTGGAAGAAGGTGAAAGGTATCATTAAACCCACAGCTAAAAGGATTTGGACAGAGCTATTTAAATCTGGAAATTTTGTTTGGAGGAAAATTAATTTGTGTGATTTTTTTTCTCAGTTTCTTGGTAATAAGTATAAATTACACATAAAATAAGGTTGTTAGGATGCACTACAGCATTTGGTGAAGAAAGAGCAGTGTTGCACCAATGGATACAAGCCAGAAAGGGACCTGCAACTGCATACTGTCTTAAGTGGTCCCATTGGCCTGAGCAGCATCCATTCAGAACAACAGAACTTTTAATCTGATTTTTGAATCAGATAGACTGGGCCCAAAAGAGCAGTTCAAGAGAGAATCAAGCTCAAGAAGAAATGAGCTATTTTCATTAACTGATAAAACAGATGAACTGCAGCATCCATGGTGATAGTGAATTAGTTTATAAAATTTCTTCCAAATTTAATAATATAAAGAATTATTAATAACCCAGGTTAAAAAAAAAAAAAGTCTCCCACAATTCAGTAAGTGATCCTTTCTTTTAAATTCATAACAAGAGCCTTAATAGGATCAGAAGAGCAACCAGCAGACAAATAAACTGACAATATAATTTAATTCAGCCAGTGTAGTGAGAAGGAATTTTTACAGCCATTTGTTTATTCATTCCAGCTTAGTCAACTCCAACATGACAGCTTCTCTCCAGCTCATCTTTGGAAGTCCCCCAAAAATAACCACTTAAATCTTAACAGTGCAGTACATTGGCTCAGTGGAGCAAGTTGTTCTCATCACATTTCCCAGCTCCCTGATCAGGGAAAGTAATGTCCACTAAGTCAAGCAAGAGGTGCTGAACTAAGAAACTGTTCTGCCTACAAGCTGTCACAAAATACTGCAGGAGAGGCAGACAGGGGTGACTGCAGCCAAGATGGCTTGAACATGTGTAGAAGGACTCTGTGTTAAAGTGTAAATGAGCAGGAGAGACTTCCTGGAACGAATAAGTGATTTGGTTATACAGAGAGAAGATTAAAGACTTATCAACAACATCTGGGATTGTCCAACTTAAAAGCTGATAACCCTAACAGCATTCAGATATGTTGAGGTACTTACTTAAAATATGACAATGCTGTTAAATATACCACTGTCTTCTATAGCCAGTCTATCACAAGCATGCCTTATATTAAACTCATATTTCTACAGAAAATTGTACATTCTATCAGAGACTCCTGCAATATCAGAAAATGAAATTTTATGCTATTTATCATAATGTAAATAAGGTATTTATTTGGAACCATGATTCATATGTTCATTAATCATTGTTTTCTTCAAAATAATTTACCATACATCTAACAACTAGGCAACCATAGCTATATTTTTGTCTGGTGGAAAAACAGTTGCAGCCCAGAACACCTTACCCTTCCTTGCTGCAAGACTGTATTGTTGGCTTACATTCAAACTGGTGTTTGAATTTAAATTGAATTTAAAGCACCAGACCCCCAGGTGCTTTTTTGGCCAACTTACTTTCCAGTCAGTCTGCTCCCAGCCAGTCTGTATTGGCAGCTGGGGTTATTCCTCACCATGTGCAGTATTCTGCATTTCTCTTTTCTGTACTTCAGGAGATTCCTGTTGTCACATTTCTCTAGCCTGTCCATGGCCCTCTGAATGTCAGCACAGACATCTGGTCTATGTACCACTCCTCTGAGCTTTGTATCACCTGCTAATATAATGAAGGGGCACTCTGCTCCATCATCCAGATCATTAAATTGACTCCTACTCCCTGCCACTCATTGTGGCACAGAAAGAAAGGATAGATGATTCAAAGGCAGGGAGTAGGAGTCAATTTAAATTCAAAATCACCAGGATTCCATTGATTTTTCTAGAGGCAGGATGGGGCCCATGAGGTTTAATTGTCTTGTGTTCCTTTACAGAAATGTATGAAGCATGCAATTGTTTTTGCAGTTAGATTATCTTGCTTTTCCCATTTGGTTAGCCAAGAAATGATAAGACAGAGCATTATCTGTTGAAGTTTGAATACAGTTTCTATGAACACAGACAACCTAACAGTAGCACCCCCCTCACTGGCAAGAAAACAGTAATCCAAAGGCACCATGAAAGGGGTGGCTGTCAGATCTCGGCAGCAAAAACTAGCACAGCTTGTGCATTTTAGAAAGAGGAAAGAATTCTGCAGAAAAATTAATATAAATTGATGTGCCTAATTTAATTTACACAAATCAGAAGGAGAAATAACAAGTAGTTAACATCTTGGCATTACCTGTCATCTGCAGCACAATTACTGTTACAAAACATAAGGAGTATTGGAGACCATAAAAGTTTTTTCATTAGCAGCTACTAATTTACCAGCAAAAGCAACCTCCTTGAGAGCTGCTAGCTTCAGTTGAAAATAGCATCTCCTCATAGTTGTTTGATTTGAATTTATTTGTTTAGATGTTTCAGAAAGAGGATACTAGACATAATCCACTTCCAGTTCCTTCCTTTCCCCAGCCATGGAGCAGAGACAAATAGGCAGCAGCATCCCTGCTACTGATAGAGGTTCTGGGGTGTAATGGAGGCAAAGGTACAGGAAGAGAAAGGCCAAAAGAACTGAGTTCTTTTGCAATGGGTTAGGTTACAGAAGGTAATGCAGGATGGAGCAAAAAACTAATAGTTATGACATTCCAGTGGTATCGAGGAAAATTAGTCTGGCTATTGTTTGGATTCTAGACATTTAGAACTGCTGCTACTATGGAAATATTTTATAACCATATGAATAAATGACATATTAGAGCTCCAGTACAAGCTGGAGTCCAGGGCAATGAAGTGGTTTGCCACTATTGATATTGCCAATGCATTTTTCTCCATTCCTCTGGCAGCAGAATGCAGGCCTCCCGGGGAGGGGAGTGCAGTATACCTGGAACCAACTGCCCCAGGGGTGGAAGCACAGTCCTACCACCTGCCAGGGACTGATCCAGACTGCACTAGAAGAGGCTGAGGCTCCAGAGCACCTACAGTATATTGATGACATCATTGTGTTGGGGAACACAGCCATGGAAGTGTTTGAGAAAGGAGAGAAAATCATCCAAATCCTCCTGGGAGCTGGTTTTGCCAGTGGATTATGCCTAGTATCCTGGGGTTATTTCCTGCAGCCAAGATAACTCTATTATTTCCTTTGCAATAACGTGAGGGAGAAGAGCAGCAATACTTCCCAAGTATGATCTATATTATGTAGGGGTCTAAGAAAAATGGATGAGAAAAACCAGTGCTGAGACAAATGGTGATCTGAGTGTTCTAGCACAACATCCTCCACTGTAAGATGAGTTCTCTCACAGAATGGTGTTTGTAAAGGGATAGAACTGCCCCATGGTAGACCAAAATGTCTTTAAAGAGTCAAGATGTTTGAAGGCTTCATGATCCTTCTTGATGTCTGTTTGTGTCTTAAATTCTGCCAGAATAATCTGTTTGGGTTTTATCCATTTAAGTACAAACATCTCTAGGAGTACTCTAATCTTCTTATAACAGTCATAGAAAAAAATATTCTATGGTGCTTACTTCACAAGAGAATGAGGCTAAAACAGTCTGTAAGATAAATAACAGAGCCATAGCAATTCAACTGGTTAATCTTTTCTGATGTAAATAGACAATCATCAGAGACATTCTCATGTGAAACCCCAGCAGACACTTCAAACAGAGAAATGGCCCAAGCTGATCTAGGGGATATCCAGCCTGGGAGAGGAATCTAGATATGTGCAGGTAAGGTCTAGGATGTCTGCACAGGCTCAGGGCCTGAATTCGGCAGTGTCTGGGCACTTAACAAATGCAAGTCAGTTTTCTCTACTTCACTGCCAAAAAGGATCAAACTAAATTGAATTAGAGCTGTTTTAATGTTGAATGAGAATGTCTATAATGAGGATCAATGCAGTTTAACAAACCCATTTTACCCAATACTATTTTTTCATTCAAGTGTACTTTTCTCGCTCTTCCCACACAGAGGAGCTCTCAGGGAATGGTACATCATGAAAACACATTTTAGACACCATCATCCCTAAAGGGTGGTTACGTACAAAACTCTTCCAGATGAGTGGTGCACCTCAAGGTCTGTGGCCCCACCATGACATGTCTCTAACCCATACTTCACTGGATCTGAAAAGCAGTCCTTTGGTATTTGAGAGGAACAAATTTGTGTAGGAGGTTACTATGCAATGTGTAGGAGATTACCATGCAATATAAACCTTCCATCACATTCACTGCAGTGCCACAGCTAGCTGTGGTTGCTGGAGCTGGGATAAAAAACAGTAACAGCTACTCTTCAGGGTTTCCTCAGTCTCCTTCCCTCATCCCAACCCACACAAAGGCAGCTTCTTGTTGTACAAAGTCTGTCACATCAGAAAGAATGTGCAATTTGTCGCTGTAGCAGTACAGTAGCTGTTGATGAGGACATGAAACTGGCTTATGAACCATGCCTCTCATACCCTTTCAAAGATCTACCTTATGTCTGACTTTCTGGTTCTTGGTCAAAAATGTGAACATTTTTGAACAGGAAGAATTCAGAAGTGTGGAGAACTTGGAAGGATCATGTATTAAGCATTAACATTAAAAAAAATCCCATTTAAAAAAATCCCAAACAATCAGAACCCAAATACACACATACACACACAAACGTACTATAGATTGAAATCAGTGGATATTTTTTATTCACAAGCAGGAGAGTCATTTTGGAGATAACAATACTAAAATAACATTGGAGTCAGTTTAATTTTTTCTCCCTGAACAGCATTGACACTTCTTGATTCTCCACATTAGTTCAGAAGTTAAGTATCTCAAAGAAATGTGATTAGATGGAGACTCTTACAAAGAATCTCTGTGGAGGTCAAGTGGGAGATCTGAATTCTGTTGGAGATGTGTGGGAAGAAATATGTTGAGTGGTATGCAGAAACCACTCTGACAACGGAAAAGACCTTTCAATGAACGACAGTATTCAGTATCTCAGATGACATTCACCTGTGCAACCCATCCACTGGGAGCTGTAATGCACACACATCTATTTAACAGTCTTCTGCTGGTAAAAATGGATGTGTTTTTTCACTCATTTAATCACCAACCACCTTCCCATAACTAACTCTTTACTTATGAGCATGTTAACTAGGGCTGATCAGAGCCGTGAGCAGGAAATGTAATTTTGTTCTCCGATTGCCCTATTCATTATCCTCCTCAGCATTTACATTCTGCACATTAGGATGCTGCATATAATGTGATCATTTACTATGTGGCTGTGGCTGCCAAATACAATGAACAAAACAGAGTCTTCTGAGAGAGTTATTCTACATACAGGAAAAACACAGCTTGTTTTAATGGGATCTAAAAGTGATCAAGTGTAGAGCAATGTTTCTGTAATGCACAGTCTTTGATTTCAGTCTTCTTTCATATATAGAATAAAGTTGGTTAATATGTACATAAGTCAAATGATATATGAAGCAATATATCACTTCTCAGACCAGTGTAGATCAGGATGCAACATGTACCAAATTGCTCTGTTTTTAATAGATTCAGGGATAGGCAAAAAGGAGAGGACGTTTTTGCTCTCCTATTCAGATGATTTTAGATATAAAAATATTATCAGGCTCTAGGGACTGGGGAAACACAACATTATTGTGCTCCCCTCCCACCCCAACCCAAAAGGCTGCTTTGATCCAGCCCAGGCAGAAGAGTGAAGAAAATATTTATCGAGTCTTGAAGCAAGATTTCAGAGGAGCTCTGGCTTACCAAGATTCTTTCTCTTACCATTCCTTCTCTGGCTTACCAAGCTTCTTCCTCTAGTCATTCCTTCTCTTGCTTCTTCTTCCTCCCTCCCTGCCTCCCTCTTTGCAAGCGTTGGTGTCAAGGTCTAGAAACTTTAAAACTCAAGACTGATCGATGCAATGTATTTTTTGAAAATGTATTTTTTTCCTGAAGAGATCCTTTCATGTAGAAGAAACATGGGACCATGGAGATAAAATTCAGGTTAGAAAAGGTATTTTCAAAAGAGTCTGTATATTTCCTTGAACAGCTACTTTTTTTTTCTGCAGTGTTCACCTACATAGCTGAAATTATACAAAGGAATGAATTATTTTCATGGGGGGAAAAAATGCACAATTATGCTGCTTTTTGTGTAAGGGATTTTCCTACTAAAAAGTAGATATTAAATGACCAGTGTCATATAAATGGTATAAGACATATGAGAAATGTAGTTTTCACAGCCTAGTCAAAACCACTCAATTCTGTACATCATGTACACCTGAATTATTCATCCTTTACCTGGCCTTTCATCTGAGGTTTTTTATGCTTGGAAACAGTCCTTGTACAGGTTTCCTGCACAGTTCTTTTACATGTAGGAGAGGTTAAATCTAGTGTCTGCAGCTCATAAGCAAACAGAGCCTGCTTTGACACTGACACTGCTCTATCCAGTAAAACCTATATGTCTAACTTGAGTACAAATTCATGCAGGAAACTTTGAAATGTGCACATTTTAATTAAAAATTACTGGGCATTTTTGGGAAAGAGTATTCTCAGGGACTAATGTGCTAACTTCTGACTGAATTTTTTTCATTTGTGTGGCTGTATATGGACCTATAGTCTACTGTAAAGCATATAACGTTGTATTGCCTATATAATCCCTGTACTGATGATATTACAATTTTGAAACACTTTGGATTATCATGGGTATGAAATGTGCCTTTTGGTAAACATAACTTGCAAATCTTACATTGTTGCAGAACACCAAGTGCAAATCAGGTCACAGGTTAGTCACTGCTCAATACAAAATCGTTGCTAATGCACCAATACAGAGTTTCTGTGCACTACTTTCAGGGGAAATAATAATAAAGAATAACATTTCCATGTGTATCTTCCTTCAATAAGGAGAAAAGACTAACTATGGGAAAGGGAAACTTGTTTCTGGGGAGGTGTAGAATGGAATATTCAATAAAAAGGTGCTGTGATGGGTCAGCAACTGAGGTCTTGCCTATGCAGAGTATGTTTTTTTCATACAGAGCGAGATAAGGCCCCAGTGTGATGTTGTGCTAGTAGAACAAATTCTCCCATCACTTGTTTGGACACAGACAGTCTTACTCTGCCACACTCAGAGGAGAGCTGAGTCCTGGATTAGGGAAACCCTACTGAGTGCAATACTGCTACCAGGTACTGAGAAAGGTGAATGAAAAATGTCCCACCTCTCAGGCCATCAAAAGCAGGTCCTGACTTTGGCATTTTTTCTCTACATTGGCTGGCAAATCTATTTTTGTTATTTTGATAACAAGCAGGGCTAATCTCATCTAGCTATACATAAAGATTTAGGTATGCTGATATGGATGATAGAGATATAGGCATAGACGTAGATAATAGATACTTGAATACACAAAAAATAAGAATAGACAAATACACATATAGATACAGATGCAGAGGCACATGCAGGCATAAGCACAGCTGTGCTTTGTTTACCCTCTGCCCCCTTCCCCAGCACCTTGCACAACACCAGCAGTAGCAACCAGATTAGCACCTCAAGCACGCAACAGGTGGGTGCAATTCTAGGCACAATAAAGGGAAAAATAAAGCAGAAGGTGGTTAACCACAGCTAAGTTGGGCATAGGTCTGTCTGGGGGCTTGGAGGAGCAGAAAACTGTGGATCAGAGAATCAGGAAAATACTGAAGCTGCTGTTCTTTCAGTTCACCTCTCCCATGTTTTCTTTCCAAGTTTTCAGCTTCCCTTTACTCTTTTGCTCTGAGGTGGTGTGATTTCATGTTCTGCAGAGAAAGAGCAGGCTGCAGATGTGCCTGAGAGCAGTGACACAGACTTTTTTGAAATGACAAAGACACAGTGAGGATCTCTGAAGCATAGGGAACAAATACCACTCCTGTTTTTTTAGTGTGTAAACACATAAGTTTGACTGCAGCTCTTTCTGTTATCAACCTTGTGATCTTTTTCCAATGACTTTATCTCTCCTTTTCTCTCCCATACCTTCTGCCTCTTGGAAAAGATCTATTGGCAGATTAAACTTGCATTATAAATATATTTGAAAAATTAAATTATTGTTATATCAAAGGTTAGGAGTTCTCCTTTAAATATTGCATGAATTTGTGGGTGGTTAGACATAGATAAAGAGATAGCAGGACTCTTTAACATTGCATGCAAGTAGCACCTTAGCCCAATCTAATTGCTTTCCTTTATCTTGCTCACTCCATTTGCTCTCCAAACACACACACAAAACATGGAACAGATTGCAAAGTCTGCTTTTGGGGAGGAAACGGTCTAGCTCCAGGCTCCCGGGCCTTGCGAGGGATTTAGGGACAGGCTCAGGGCTGTGCCTAACCACATAAGCAGCTCAATCCATTGAATATAGTGACAGGAGCATCACAGGGGCTCTCCAGAGTGCAGCTCGTGGGATCCCTTCAAGCCTGTGTGTTCCCAGCTGTCCCCACAGCCTCAGTCTGCCCCCGGCTCGGGACAGCTTGCCAGTGTCATTCTCCTGCCTCCCTCCGCACAGGCAGGCAGCTTGGGGCTCACACGACTGATTCAGGATCAGCTTTAACCACTGCCCTTCAAATACTGGGGTTTAGGAGTTTTTCTCTTCTGTGGAAGTAAATTTAAAGTCCCAAATTGTGTCTTGGTGATTTCACCAGGATAAAATTGAGGAACACGCACCAGTAAAGCTTTTCTCAAATAGGGGAAGAGACTGGCTCCAGCACCAAGCAGGAGTATGACATTAAATGAGGCAGATGGCCAAGCCCCTTCCCCAGGTTCACAGGATTTGCCCATCTCCTCTCCATGAAAGAGAGCACTTCAAGTCCTGAACACTCATGGACAATCAGTGCTGGGAGCTCTGAAGAGACCAGTTCAAGCCCTTGTCCTCCAAAACCACAGAGAAAGGCTCTGAGATCACTACACACAATCAAGTTCCTTCTGCCTCATCAGGTGCTGTGTGTCATTTCAGGAGAAATGATACGTGACTGGATGCACACCCTTAGGCCACTTCATCTGCAATGTAAAATGCATGAGCTTAAAATCCCCACAAAATTAAATGGTGAAGTCAAACCTCATAATTTCAAAATTTTCCCACAAAAAAAAGAAACACCAGAAATGGATGAGTTGTCATGGAGTGTTTCAGCAGGAAAGGACCTGATCTCTGAGAAAAGACTGTTCATCAACCTGTGTTTGTCCAGTTCTGTCAAAGCTGGCTTTGACAGAAAGTGTTCTGTGGGGGTTTCTTTACCCAAAGGCAAATGAAAGAGACAAACCTATGGTGCTCTGACAGTGGAGGCTGTTGGATAACTTCTAATGATTTGTTTGCTCCATGTGGCAAGAACTTAAAAGGCTTATTGTGTGACAGCAACTAAAATCTAGTGATATTCTTAAGATGTCATTTAAATTTAGTCCATTACAGCAGAATCTTCTGCTGTATGGCTGAATTCCAAGAAAAATATGAGATGTGGAATAAATTACGAGGCAAGAAATTACAACTTTGAAACGTGAAAGGAAGAAAGTTTTTAATATTTGATCATTTATTTAATTAGTGCTTAAATTTTTCAGGAACTAGAAAAAAATGGTATCTGGGCTTATTTTTTACCTTCACCTTTCAAAGAGTAAGAACATGTCATCCTAGAAGAAGGAAACATTTCCCAATGCAATATAACTTTCATTCTTCAATATTGGAAATAATAACAAAAAAGCATTTATTTATTTTTTTAAAGAGCACAAACCAATGACAATTCTGTGCTGAACAAAAAAGCACTATAAAATCTCAAAAGGGAAACTTGGCTTCATAATCAAATACCAAAATTATTTGAAAGATCTAATAATCTGCCATACCCCAGCAATAAATAATATATCCTGCAAACACAAACTTAGAAGGAAAAATGCCTTTAATCACAGTAATAGTTCTCCTGCTGCCCAGTATATCAAATTACCTTTTCCTTTTCAAAACAATGTATCTTCCCAATCCCATTTATTCCTATAGCCTCTGGGCCAGGTTCTGATCTCAGATACACTGTTCAAATCCAGAGTAACTAAACTGAAATCATTCCTTTCAATTGGGACATTTTCTCTGGGTTAAAAAGAAATTATTGACCAATGGAGCTGCCCAAACAGATTACACAGAGGTCAGTTTCATGTTTCAATCCATGAACTCTCTTTACTGAACACAACACATAGCATTGGTTTAACTGAGCATTTGCCTAGCCAGACCAATTGCAATACTGTTTTAGATGCTGACCTTCTTTGTGTGGCCTACAAGTTTTTTTCATCTTTTGGTTCCAATGCTATTTAAATACAAGGAAGTGAGACTGCAAGGAAGAGCCCTGTGAAAAAATAAACCCTGTGCATGCTTTCCCATCCTTCCCAGACAAATACATCTCTGAATCATCCAGTAGCTTTCAAAGCCCCACCTGGTCTGAATGATGCCCATAAGCCCATGACCACCCTTCCTACCACTAACCACAACTGTCCTGGCATGGCTGTGTGTCTCCAGTTGGCCTTGGTGATCTCCTCCTGCCTGCAGTGCTGAGTGCTGTGCTAAGGCACTAGCTCATACTTCTGCTCCCTGACGGTACAAAGAGGCAAAGTGTGGCAGTTCCACCGTCTCTCTGGGTGAGGTATTCAGTGCTGCAATGTTCTCCTGAGGTTTTTCCCCATGTCCAGACCTCGTGAGCTGGGGTTTGTGGCTGCTGCCCCATACTGCATCATTAACCATTTCATGAGGAAATCACCACCATCTTTGAAACTGGCTTTGAGTGTTTGCAGGGCAGCTGTTGGGTTGTCCCAGCACCTCACCAGACCTGACCAGCCCAGCAGAGCCTCCCTGGGCAGAGCTAAGAAGGCACTATGGGGTAGCAGTAGCTGAAAAGATGGAGTAAGCATCACACAGTGTTTAGAGATAGGAAGCTCTGAGGTGTAAAAGCTATGCAATGTTCGCTCCAGCACAAGTACATTAAATATATTAAATCAGCATGCTTATGGTGCAAAATAAAATAACTGATGTTTAGTCTAAGAATGCACCTCTTACTCTTGCCAGGCTTCTTCCTCGGGCATCTTCAAAGGGGTTCTCTGCACCTTGAAACCTTCAGGTTTAAAAATGAAACAAAGAGGGAGGCTGGAATTTGGAGAAGAGGGGGAAGGGTGTTTGTTAAATGAATTGAAGGCAGCATCCAAACCTAGCTCTGATTACAAGCGTCAAGCCTTTACTGAAATATCTCAGAAGAGTGGAAGGCTGGACAGATTTATGGCTATGCATACTCCACTGGTTTTTATTTTGCAGGTGTATATATATGAGCAAAGATTAAAAGCCAAAACAAATGTTTAAATCATTGTATATTGGTGGTACAGTGGAATAAATATAGCATAGAGCTCAAGATTCTAAGTAATGCTGATTGTAAAAGATAATTTCATCTTTGCATTCACCTCACTGAGACACAGAAAAAAATGCCATAAGAATTATGAGAACAATTTTGTAAGTACTACTACCTCCTCTCTGTTCTTAAAAGTGTTCATTTTCTATTTTGATGTGGATCCCATAAAAAGAGAATGCATTATAGACTTGAAAGTGGTTTTATTTAATATAATATACCAATAGAAGGTGATCATATTGCATGTGAAAAGTCAGAACTTTCTGAAATGATAGTACCACTCCCCTAAAAAAACATAAACAGTTATAAAAATACTGTCTTTTGTTATTGAAGTACCTCCCATCTGACAGGTCCCAAACTGCTACATGTACAGAAATATTCTGATTATTATTAAAATATTTGGGGCAGCTGTAACAAAAATGTTGCTATAAAATTTTTTTAAGGAGAATGTTGGGAAATAATTTAGAATATTGGGATCATGAAAGGTACAGTTAAGGCAGGCCACTTGTAAAGCCATGGAGAAACTTACATCAGCAGATTTATAAAAAATGGTCCTTTAGTGACCACAAATAGTGGGGATCATATTTTACATCTACTCCAATTGACATAGGTTGGATTCCTGCATATAAAAAATATCTGATGTCTAAGGCATCCCTTGTATGAATTATAGACATAAATAAAATCAGCCAATACCATCCTTCTATACAAAGAATTAACCCTATAAAATCTGACTTTTTAATTTACTTCTTGCTGAGAAACAAAGATTTAGTGTGCCCATGTGCATTTTGAGTAAATTGGTCAACAAACACATATACCAACATGTGCGGGAAGTACCAGTAGGAATTTGGCTGGATTTTGTACTGGATTATTTTCATCACACAACAAAAGCACACAAAATAAAGATGGTTCTGCAGCTAATCAATATATAGAGGCAACATCTGTGATTATATTTGTGACTGCACTAGCATCTGAACAAATATTCCTGAACTTTAGAACAATCCAGAGAAAATGCCAAGTATCGATAACATCCAATTTATGAGTTTAGAATTTATCATCAGGGCTTGTTTCCTGTAATCTGGCAGGCACTGTATATCCTTCACAAATAACAGTTTTATCTGACTAATGTCCATGTGATCAGCAGAAAAGGACCTGGGAGTTCTGGTTGACAGCAGCTGAAGATAAGCCAGCAGAGTGCCCAGGTGGCCAGGAAGGCCAGTGGCACCTGGCCTGTACCAAGATGATGTGACCAGCAGGGCCAGGGCAGGGATTGCCCCTCTGTACTCGGCACTGGTGAGGTCACAGCTTGAGTGCTGGGTCCAGTGCTGGGCCCCTCACTAAAATAAGGACATTGAGGGGCTGGAGCATGTCCAGAGAAGGGCAGTGGAGCTGGGGAAGGGTCTAGAGAGCAAGTCATATTAGGAGTAGCTGGAGGTGCTGAGGTTATTTAGCCTGGAGAAGGGGAAGCTCAGGGGAGACTGCATCACCCTCTACAACTCCCTGAAAGGAGCTTGCAAGAAGGGGGGGGTCAGCCTCTTCTCCCAAGAGGAAATGGCCTCAAACCATGACAGGGAAGGCTCAAGCTGGACATGAGGAAAAAACATCTTCACTGAAAGGGTTGTCAAGCTTTGGAACAGACTGCCCAAGGAAACGGTGGAGTCACCATCCCTGCAAGTATTTAATTGACTGGACGTGGCACTTGGTGCTATGGCTCAATTGACATGGTGGTGTTTGGCCACAGGTTGGACTTGATGATCTTGGAGGTCTTTTCCAACCTTAATAATTCTGTGATGATTCTGTGGCTGTGTCAAAGTAGTTCTGACCTGATCACACACCTGGCCACGCTTTCAGTTCAATAACTGAAATATTCAAACCAAAGTCCTTTCTTGTAGATTATGATACCTATATCACAAGATCTGTGAGAAACTTTAGACCTTAGCATTCTCTCTCCATATAACTGAAGTTTAAATAAAAGATTTTTAAAGCTCCTGGAGTTTATTTAGTCCCTCAGGAGTGCCCAGTAGAGCTATCCATTGGGAACATTCCCTTATTTCCTACAGTATCACTAACATATGTCTGGAAAAACAGTGGAGTTATAATAACAAATGCCTGATGTGAGAGGATTGAAAAGCATGTACAAAGGAGATTTGGATTTGGTCTTTCTAATCCTGCTTCAGACTGGGGAGCTTGAAAATGTGGTGTGACCAAATTTTAAGCATCAGCAGTATTTTCTAGAGCTGATGCATTTCTGACTTCTCAGAAAAGTACAGGCCCCTTGCATCAACACAAGGGGACACCAGTGGAGTCCATGTTTATATAAATTTTTTATTTGGATTCTTTATTATTTAAAAGTGATCTCAGTCAAAGAGAAATATTTTGCTTGTTTGATCAAGAGTTTCATGCATGTAGATACGGTAAGCAGAAAGTCTTCTCCTTAGGAGTATAATGTCTTCTAGTGCTGATTATAGAATATAAAAGACATATTCTACCTACATCTCTTAGGGTTATAAACTACATAAATTGTAAGCTTCACTTGCCTTACAAATTTTGATAACAACATGAATAAAATTAGGAGCTTATCTGCCTCACCAGGAGATTGTTAAAAACAGAAGCTGCAACAACATGAAAAAAATTTTTAAAAGATGGAAAGACATCTGTTTTTATAGCCAAACCTGGCTGTATTTCTTATGTTTTACATAAGGCAGTAATTGTGGTTTTCTCTTGTTCTGCAAGATTATACAAACCTTTTTAAAACAATGGAAGAAATTCTACCCATTATAGTATGCTTGTTTGGGTTTCATGCATAATTAAAGCTGGACAAAGGCAGACTCTGATCAGACACTAACAAGCAGAATCGAAAAAGTCCAGCAGCAACCTGGTGCTGATAAACAGGAATTCTGAAGGGCTGATAAGCAGAGAGCCATTGTTATCCTGGAGAGGATTTACTAGCCTCTGTTTGGTTTGTTTGCTGGCTTCAGGGCAGGATCATCTTCTGTAAAAAATATTGAGCTTTAATTGCTCTTCAGTATGTCCAGGTTCAATGAGCCTTGAAGCCAGTCAGATTTCCATCAGTTTCAGTGGGACTGAGATCACACTTGAGATGTAAGAAATACCTTACATCTTTTGACTTTCCTCCCTGCCTTTGTGCAACCTTCAAGTGAATTTGAAATGTGTTCCAAATTTATCCATGCATTGCTTTTTCACCCATGCCCTTAAAAAAGCAATAAATTTGAATTTTACCACTTCTGTGCAAAACCACAATGTGGTATGCAGTATTCTCTGAAGCTGTCAAGAAGCATGGATAAAATGGCTACTCTCAGTCTGGCTACATGAAACCAAAGTAGGATTTAGAAGCTCCAACAAAAATAACTCATGCTGGCTCTGTATGCTGAAGTGTGAGAAAGTTAGTGAGAAGGGTGACATTTTCCCCAGGCTGCACAGAAGCAGCAACTATACTGGAAGCATTGCAGTATCTTGCACAGCTGATGTGCATCTCCTGACAGCATACAGAGCAGTTAGATTGGCATTGCTAAGGATGCTATCCCACCCCAGGCAATGTCCTTTTTCTTAATGAACAACAGTATGTTGAATGAAGAACCTGCACATCCCACATGCATGTTTCTAGTACCCAGCACGCTCCTGCAGCCCTCCCAACTGGCCTCAGCCTAAGACAGACATCACCTTCTGGCATTCAGAACAGGGAGGAGAGTAGAACTAGGCATGTTAAGTAATAGTAAGGTAATTGCTGATGTTGGTGCTCATAAGACTCTCACAGTGCTGGATGGATGTGGAACTGGATGTGGAAGATATGACATTTGCACCTAATAGGTATTGAGGGACCAATTTGTACATCTAAACTAAGTGCAGAAATACTATGCTTTTGAGGTAAAACTGCACCCTTTCTAAGTATCTCCTGCTTGACCCCTTGATGTCCTTTTATGATCAGGTGATCCAACTAGTGAATGAGGGAAAAGCTGGGGATGTTGTCTACCTGGACTTCAGTAAAGCTGAACATGAGCCAGCAGAGTGCCCAGGTGACCAGGGACCAACTGCATCCAGGACTATGAGGAGTGTCTGAGGGGACTCAGGTTGTTTAGTCTGGAGAAAAGGAAGCTCAGGGGAGACTTTATTAATCTCAACAACCACCTGTCATGAATGAGTTCTTAGGTTGCTCAAAGAACCGCCAGCAAAAGTATCAGCAAAAGCAGGTTTAATATAAAAGAGTAAGTGTAACAAGGTTTCTTGGCAAGGTTCACCCTTCTAATTACTAGGTGGTCAAAGCTACAGAGAAAAATTGGACTAAAATCTAAAATCAATCCATCTAAAACTAAAATCAATCAAAAATTATATACATGGAGGCTGGGGATGGAAAAGGATAGTGATGTGAAAAGAGTAAGGGTAAAAAGGAATAAGGGAGACCCTTCTGTTGAGTCACAAGATTCAGAGTGAACCTCCTGCCAAACTTATCCTTAGACTTTACAGGGTTTAACAGCACTTAAACTAAACATTTAATCAACGGCCTAATTTAAATTTAACTGAAGTTTTTATAGAATTTACTATAAGCACGACAGTAACACAGTTACAGGCCTAACAAACACACAAATCTTACATATGTAAGTCAGTGAGGACACGGACAGTTGTACTAGCATGTTACCTGAAAGAATGTTGTGGTAAGGTGGGGCTCAGTCTCTTCTCCCAGATAACAAGCAATAGGACAAGAGGCAATGACTTCAACTTGCACCAAGGGAGACTCAGTTTGGATATTAGGAAAAATTTCTGCAGTGAAATAGTGGTTAAGAATTAAGTGGAACAGACTGCCTAGTGAAGTGGTAGAGTCACCATTCCTGAAAGTGTTCAAAAACTGAGTAGATGTGGCACATTACAGGACAGTTTAGTGGGCATGGTGGTCAAAGGCTGGACTTCATGATTTTGGAGGTCTTTTCCAGCCTTAATGATTCTATGATCTCAAAGTACACTGTAAGTGGTCAAATGAGCAAAGAGCAGGTTCTGGGGAAAGGCATGAGGAGCATTTGTTTGTGCCCTGGGCATGTAAATTCCCTTTGAAGTCCCTGGAGATCTATCCAGGAGACCCTGGGAGTCTGGAAACCGATTCAGTTTGCTCTAGACTCCCCATAGGTTCAGGGACTACTTGACAGAAACCCAACCCAAGAGAGCCTCTCTAGTTCCCTTCCTTGTGCTGATGAGGACTGTCTGAATTACCTGTCCATAGTGTCTGGTGGTGCCTGGGTTATCCCTGCTCCCCAGAAGTGTGTGTCCCCAGCAGGCACTCTGTCTGTCACACAATAGGTGCCATCTTGAGCAAATGCCTGTGGCACCCCAGGGCGTCTCAAGCAGATGTCTATGATCACACAATATTGAATTGTCTCGTGTTTTAGAGGATCCCTAGGAAAAAAAAAAACCAAACACACAAGCAGCATTTCATAAGGGCTTTTATTCAGTGCTAGTCTCAGGAGCATACCAGAAAAGGACTTTGTGCAGATAGCATTGTCTCTGCAGGGGCAGCAGTGGTCAGATCACAAACCCAGCTCATTTACAAAAACTGACATAATGAAATCCCTTGGGATATCACCTCACAATTGGATGGAGTGGGGAAAGCCTGAAAACCAGACATCTGCCAGACCCAGGAGGCCTCAAGATCTTGACCTTACCAAAGGTGCTATCTGTCACCCAGTCAAACATCTGCAAGAAAGCAAGCAAAGATCTGTGAACGTTGGCTCCTCTGAACGGAGTTAGGACAAGGCTTGCATACCACAGGTTCCTCTGGAAGAGTGGGGGATTGCCAAGGCAAAGGTTGAAGTTACTTATCTTTTGAGTGATTTTTATTTAAGTGTCTTTGTCTGGGGGATTTGGCTCTCTGGAAGATTAATAAAAGCCTGATTGATCACTCTTGCCATCTGTGATTACAAAATTTCTCCACAGTTTTAAATTAACCTGGGGTAACAAGAGCTTGGAATTTTAACAGCAAAATGAAAAATAAAATTAATTTTTTTAACTTGCTGCAAAGACATGTGGATAAATCTAAAAGAACTATGACAATTCATAAACTGCAGGAGGTAACTAATTCAGTAAATATTGCTAAGTATTAATATTTGAAACAACAGGATGTAACATATAGGGATACCTAATGGAACTGGTTGTCATCATAGGGTGTGTGAGTAGTTACAATGAAGGCCCAATTTATGCACTAGACTCCCCTGTGTTAGATTTATGCAGAAAAAATATTTCAAAATAGTTTCCTGCTTCTCTTTGTAGTCATTGAATGTTAATAGCTGGATGAAAATCAAAACTTAGAATTAAAATATTACACCAAAATAAATTTCAAAGGTTTCAGTCTGTGTTCTAAAGAGAAATAATTTTTCTTTTTCTTGATAATTAAGAATACTTCCTGGAGCTAATTTCACACAGCTCACAGTTCTGAAAACTTCACTCTGGTTTGTTAAAATACAAATTCCCAGTCTATGGAGTGAAATCTTGTATCTGCCTTAAAAGATTTTCTTCAGCTTGAGGACTCATGTGAGTAAACCAAGAAAGATTTGGCAATATTTTTTATTTTGAAGTAAGCCTACTTGCAGGAAATTTGTTTCTAATCTAGCTTTATTTCTGAATTGTCAACTATCCAATATAGATTTCTTAAATAGCATTTGTTATCTTTGTTATTGGATATTTTTATTATATTAATGCCAAAAGACCTTTACAAGGTTTGCAATTCTATTGTAGTAGATGGTGAACAAATAGGAAAATAAAAAGATAATGTGTGCCCTGGAGGCCTTACAGTTGATAAATATTTGCTTAGTTGTTTAAAGAAATAAATAATATTCTGCACATGGCTTGTTTGAAGCTATTTATTTCAGCTGTCCACTGCAAGGGTTACCCTGCGCCCTGCCTCACAGCCCACTTACTTTGTTCCCTAAATGGATAACAAACCTTTTAAGCAATAGAAAGATGAATGGTGAACTGTAAATAGTACATTTCCTAGAGGAATTTTTGGGCAAATGACCACCTGTGCTAAAAGCACTGAAACACTGAGGACTCATAAATATTCACAAAAACATTTGACAGTTCTCCAAATGTTTGCAAATTAGCAACATGACTCTACAAATAAAAATGACACCATACATTTCTGGGAAAAAATTAGAATATATAGATGCACTGTTCAATTTTACATGTGTCCAGGTGCTTTCTGCTAGCAAACCTTCTCCCTTTTGAATGATTTTTTCATCTCACTTCTTAAAATAAATACTACCACATATGCCACTGTCAAACACATCCCTGAAAACAGCAGCAGCACTCTTGGCTCAAGACAGAGTTTTCCAGTGCCACCACACATTTCTAAGAGAGTACCAAGCACAAGAAATATGGCCAGGGCACTGTTTTTATAGAGGTCTCCAACAGAGATGGTCTGGAATAGAAATTCTTCTCAGGAGGGCAATAATTCCAAAGCATGTTGTTGTAAACCTGCTGACATCCATTCCTATTAAGGGGAAACATGCATTGAAATTTTTTCCCCTTCTGGAAACATCTGTACACAGACACCCATTTTTTCTCAACATGTCCAGAAAACAGCAGTAGCCAGCACAGACCCTTGTGTATCCAAGCAATTAAATCCACTGCAATTAGAAATAGGCCATTTAAGATAATAGCATTTTCAAGAGATGAAGAAAAGCCACAGGTGGTAAATCATACACTGAAAAGATTTGCTAAACACACCAGAAGACCAAAAATGTGTAATTGCATACTTTGTTGATCGAACAATGGGGATTTAAGCACATCTTCTTCAAAAGAAATCAACAAGAAAGGCAAAGAATAATCTGAGATGGTAGTTTGACACAAACCCATCTCTGAATAGAGTGATTCAGCCAAAGTTATAAACAGTATAAGTAAAAGAGGAAATAACTTGTGATTACAACAATATAGTACTAATAATAACAAAGCAGAAATAGTTCAGTGAAAAGAAACTTCTAAAATGTTCCTAAAAACAGAAGAAAACAAGTTGAAACACAGAATGTCAGCCCTTCTTAAATTTACTTCCAACTCAGAAGCAGAAAGACTGCACACTATTTATATGACATCACAAAAGTTCATGGCTTCTTTTCTGTGATATATAAACAAATTTTGACTTTAAAGAACTCACAGTCTAAGCATCAGATTTCTCAAATGATGATACCATCAGTCACTAAGTTTAGTATCCTGAGTACTCCTTTTCTGAAGCCAGTCTTTAACTCACCTACTGCTCCTGTTCTGTTAGTGTTCATGGAAAAAGATGACACACAGAGCATTTTCAGATTGATGCTATGATTTTGCAATGGACACCACTCTATGCTAGAAATTAAATGATCAATAGTGTTCCCCAAATAGAAGTGAGATTGGCACAACAGACTGTTAACAATCAAACTATGGGCTAAAATATTAATTGCTTATCTAATGACCTCTTCAGTAATGTTTCTTTTTTAAATGCACTAGAAGAGGTTTTTTTCTCCCCTTACATATTACTGGGAGCTTCTTAGGACTTTGTAGCCCTGGTCTTAGCAAAGTGGAGAAAACACTGGTATATTTCTGATACAAAACACTAATGAGAGTTGCTGAACAGAGAGCCATCTCTCCTGTGCTTTACACAAAAAGAAAATGGGATTTTCCAATGTAGTAACAACCTAGAACATTCCAGTTCACACTGTTTGCTGCATCAGAGGATGCTGGAAACTTGAAAAATGAGGATAAACAAACAGAGAAATCAGTAGAAATACTTACTTGTAAAAAAAAATTAAATTAACTGGGTGTTGCAGTCAATCAGATATTACTTGAATTTTGTAGATGAATGCAACACCAAAAGTTAATTTAGTGTACAGAAGGGAAGAATTGCATCTGCAGCCTTTGACTGACTGTTATCACACCCCATCTTCCCAGGGCTCTTTAGAGTTTTTTCTACTGTTATTCATTCCTTCCTTATCTGCATTTCATTCTCTTCTCTTTTTTTTTTCCCAAATGAAGTTTCATATCATTTTGTCTTTGAGAAAGCCCAGCAACTGCCTTTTGAAGGAAGAACCATTCATGGACATGAGGACGTGTACCCCAGGGGAGCTGAAAAAACAAGTCACCTGAACAAGGATTTGAATTCAGCCCACTTATGGAGAAATGCTGATATTATCTACTTCTTGAAAAGACTCTTCTGTGCAGACCAGGAAGTGGAGGAAGTAGAAAGCTTTCTGACTACTAAATGTTCCCCATTTATCGTGGTTTCTGTGATATCCTGGCAGAGATTGATTTTATAAAGCCAGTGGTCCTTAGTAGTTGCTAGGAAACAGTGCTCTGCACTCTGTCTGCACATGAGGGGATGTGCAGCTAGAAACTGTGGTTTCTAATGGAGTAATTCTTCTGACTTCAGCCTTGCACCAGAGAAATACCAGAGAAATATCATGGCATGGTTTCTCCAGAACAACACAAGCAAGTATTAGTCCTGTGCGCATATACCGTGGCTAAAGCCAAGCTCAGCTAAACAAAGCCCTTAATAACTTTTTCCCCTAGGTGAAATGACCTGGTGTACATTCTAAGTGCAGAATTTATTCATTACAGAAATTTAGAAAATCCAGGGATAAGCTGGGAGGGAATTCCTGGGTCAAATATCCAGTCCTTCGATATTTCTGGCTACCCACATAGTCACCTCCTTACACTTATCAAGCTCCACTTTTAAAAAAAGACAGGATTTTGTGCACCACAAATTCCCCTGTTAAATAGCAGCCCTCTTTGTAGCATAAATTTATCCAAGGATTTTTTGGGAGGCTGGGTGTTGTGAACATTTTCGTTTCAACTAAACAGGTTTCTTGTCCTTTTTTTTACCACATCAATGCATTTATAGGCAGTGGTCTTATCTCCTCTAACTCTGCTTTTGTTTGACTAACCAAACCAAACAAAAGCCCCTTACTCCTGTATGGTGAGTTCTTTCCCTGTTATATTGTGATGCAGCACCTTTCTGTACCTCTTTGAATTTTTCTTTCTTGCATGTTGGTGAACTATGGTGTGCATAGTGATTCCAAATAACATATGACAGTGCATGGGTGCTTTCCGCTCTCTACTGGAAATACTTCTCCTGATACTGCTTAGTGTATGATTTTTTTTTTTTTTTTGGTCATACCAGTGGCTCTGAGACCTCCTGTGGCTGAAAAACACAAACCTATCTGTTTTTTCTTTTTTCATACCCATTTTCAGTGGGTAGCAACCATTCTTATTATTCCTTCTTTAAAGAATCACCTTAGTTTTTAATTCCAGTCTATAATTGCTGGCATAAAGTTAACCAGATTTCTACTGAATTTGCCCTGTTGATATGCTTTGCACCTTCAACAAATTTAATTATTGAACATTGACTTCTTGATCACTAGTAAAAGTAATTAAGGAACATCTTTTGGAATCTAGTTTTAGAGTGCTAGTTTCTCTTTCAGCATAATCCATCACTGTCTGCCCTTTGAGGAGTTCTTTGTACAAATTCTCATGTCAAGGAATACTGAACCCTATATGAGATATTTTACTGAAGACCAGGTGGGCTACAGCTACTCTGTTGCTAATTTTTCCTTGGGCAAAAAAGAGAAAATCAGTCATTAAAGAAGCCTAAAACTTGGTCCCCATTAGCTGATATTGTATTTTAGGAAATTGTCTTTTACTCTCCATGGCTTTCATTTTCCCTAAAACATTGCACATCAGAATAGTTGTCTGTGGCTGCTAAGTTTGCCCTTTAGCATGTTTTTGTAACTGACTCTTGCTGGTTCCACTCAGATGGGCATCTCAACTTGGCGAGTTCTGAGCCAGCATTTGTGGAGCCATTTCCACGTTCCATTATCCTGTTTCCCATAAACAGTCCTGCTGTCATATATTTGTTCCACCTGCTTGTCTTCAGAGGTAGGGGAAAAGTATTATTTGTTTGGGGACCATCCCTACACTAGCCTTAGATAGTGTCCTTACATTTTTTTTTCCTAGCTCTTTATTTACTACGACTGGAGAATCTTTAACTCTTACTTCTGATTTCTCAAGGTCTGAATTGTCCCTGTAGTCCACAGTTCACGTTCTGGTCTTTCACCTTCAATCCTCCAAGTTCTGGCTCTTTTTTCTGAGCTAATCTCTTCTGACTCTGATCTCAAACATCTTTTGACAAATTTCAACAGCCAGTTTAGAATTATTTTTATAGAGAGGGCTGGAGTTCTATTGCCTAAGAATACAAATTTCAGACAAGCACTCTATCCCAGTTCAGAGTCTTTGCTGCTCAGAGTGAATTGCTATGATATAGTTTTAGAGCCTTTACAGCCTAACACCACAACTACCAATTTGTCTTTGTGAATATTGCTATTTCATTTAAATTGGGATTGGGTCAGCACTGTCTTCACCTGATAGTGCATTAATTTCTCTATTGCTTTCTGTATAATAACTTTGCAACTTGCCCATCACCAACTTAAAATACCATAAACTCTTTGCAGTTCCATTAGTTTCTTCAAATAGGAGGTTTTTAATCTCCACTCTGAAAAATTACTAGATTCTTCTGTGGATGTAACATCTGTTCTCCACTCTATAAATGTGGATTTTAAACTCTCCCATAATGATACAATCTCCAGGTAGCTTTATTTCTCTCATGATGCTGAAGTAACCCCAAGTTCAACATTCATTGTAGAACCCATTCCCTTTCCCACTACAGAACCCTTTCCCAACACATTTTGACATAAGCTGATCCTGTCTTATCCATACTATTAATTAACATTTCTTTACTGCCAGTCATATTCTTAATATATAATGCTGCCACATTATCTTTACAATTCCTCCTGCATTCCTTTCCCAGTGTGCACCCTGTAGTACTTGCACTCCAGCTGCAATTAGTATTCTAGCATGTTTCTGCTATCCCTCTGATATCCTGTTTCATGTCATGCATCAATAAGCCTCACTTCTTCCATCTTTGTGTCCAGGAGCTTTGTTGCCTCCGTTACTGCCATCTCCCTTCTCCTGCTTTTGTAGCCTCCCTACCCGGAGCATTGGAAAGAGCTCCCCAGCCTGGTGTGTGCTGTTTTGGAGGTGTCAGCCAGGAGCAAGTGCAGATCATAATCAGGGGAACAGAAAGCCAAAAGTGTGTCTTTTAATGCTGGGAAAATACAAGCTGACAGAGGGTATCTTGCCTCTCTGTAAGCACATCCAATATATAAGCACCAGGGAAAGGAAAAGCTCTTTAGTCTAAAAGCCAATGCTGGCACAAGTACAAATAGACCCAAACTGGCCATTTTAACAAAACCTCCAATCCCCAAAGAAGTGAGTATCTGAAACAGTCACTGTGAAGGCTGTTTGAATGAAAACCTCTGAGTCTCTTCAAGCTGAAATCAGTCCATTTATTAACAGTGATCTAACATCACTGTTCAAGAGAACAAAAACTTGACTCATGTCCCACAAGATTGGTTTCAGTCCTATGTTTCTTCCTAAAAAATAATACCTATTAATAAATCAACATCTTCTCTTCAAAAACTGACTGCTTAAACAACCTGTCAAGCAGTGCCATGATTTCTTCTTAGAAGAGGGTATGCTGTGGTGAGGAGCTTGATCAGCTCAGTCCTGTATCTCATCTCAGAAAAAGCTTTAAACATAAGGCTCTATGACAAAAAAAATAAAAAAATAAAAAAAAAATTTAAAAAAAAAAAATTGCAAGCATCACTGACTTATATTTAGAAGTATCTGTATGCCAACAAGCACATGCCTGTAACTGCTTGAAAGTATTCTGAACAAAGATAAGCATATGATTACACAGACTTTGGCATGTAAACTGTTCAGGGCAAGGAGTCTGCCTGTACATTTATCTTTTTTTAAAGCAAATTACACATCTATACAAGCAACCACAATTTTAGATTACTACTGCTGATGGCCAGTTGACAGTTATTTTATTAACCTCAGATGTGCAAGAGATGACTAGGAGGTACTCAAACCTTTCTCTGCAGTGAGAAATCTGAAATACAGTGCACTGGGCCTATTTCTTACACCCACAGCAGGGGTGTAAATATTCACAGTCATTTGAGCATCACTTAAGCAACACCAATAAAGACCCTGGGCATTTTGTGAGAATTAACGACTGCTGACAATGTTAATAGCCTGAGGTGGAACTTTGGGCCATTAAACCCAACTGGCCATTAAACTTCAAGAGAGGTCCAAGGCTGAGGTCATGATGACAGTTACAAATTCTAGGGGGGAAGGTATTTTTATATATGCTGATTGAACAGTATTTAATCTGTACTTTTGTGGATCAAAGGTACAGATTGGGTAGGGTAAAGAAACTACAGATCTCTGGAAGCTGGTGAAAACCAACAACCCTTCTTCATCTCAAAGGAAAAGAATAAAAATATCAATGTACCAGAAAATTCACAGCCAGGTTGAAAATGTGATCAGCATTTGTAAAACAGCCACAAAATCAAGGAGGTATTTCTAAAATTTTCATTAAATAAACCCTTGAGAGTCAATCCAGATTTCTCCCTTAGAAACAAAGACCCTTGTATATATAAGCCCAGATACAAGGTAGGAGCAGGAATGTGAGGTGCATATAGACTCTAAAAGGGGTGAAATTCACCCAGATCCAGCATCTAGCCCTTCTTGAAGTCCCAGATGAATCTTGATGGTACTGAATGCACAGGCCACCTGCCAGCTCATAGACCCATATGTAGTTTACACACCATGCATTTCTGGCAGTGCACAGCTCTGCCACACAAATGAGAGACAGGATGAGAACTCTTGAGTGCTGAGGAATGGCAGCACTCATACCAGCCCAGGAGCTGCCCACCACATGCAGGGTTGTGGGTCAGAAGAGACCTGAGAGAAGCAAAGCACCCAGACCAGAAGAAAGCAGAAGAGACTGGTCAGAAGAGACCTGAGAGAAGCAAAGCACCCAGACCAGAAGAAAGCAGAAGAGACTGGTCAGAAGAGACCTGAGAGAAGCAAAGCACCCAGACCAGAAGAAAGCAGAAGAGACTGGTCAGAAGAGACCAGAGAGAAGCAAAGCACAGACCTCAGGTCTCAAGCACCCAGTTAAAAAAAGGACACATAGCTAAGGACATCCAGATACTCCTTATACAAACAAATGAGTTAAGAGCAGTGAAAATGCCTTTATTTGTACGTATTGAAGGGTGCTGCTTTGTGTGCCAATGGAGCTGCCATAATGGCTAGGTGCCTCTCAGAGAGCATCCCTAGTACTCCACTTACTTACTCTCCAACTCCTGATTTTGTGTCTTGCACTTGTCAGATGCCTCTACATTCAGCTCACTAAACTGACAGAAACCTGGAGGTCAGGGAGTATTGTCTCTTTTCTGGTCTATTTATTTGGGAATCCATAGGAGAGCACACCCTGAAACCAGGAAATGGGGATGGAGAGACACCGACCATTTAGATCAGCTCACCCTAAGTGATACACCATTACACACAGCCAGAAAGAAGTATTAATCTACAGTGATTTGAAAAGCTTATCAAACAGGGCAGAAAAGTCCCATGGAGAAATCTGTCTCCATGAAAGACAATGGCAGAATTCCCACTAGCTTCACTGGAGACAGGAGCTCCCAGATGTTCTTTGCCACATCTTGAGAAAGATTCCCTGCTAATTTCTAGGGGAGAACAGAATAGTACTAAAAAGCTTTATAAAGCCAAATAAATATAAAAGAGAGCTAAGTAAACATTTTACTTTCACTTATTTGGAACAATTAAAATGTAGAGACAAGTAGCATTTCAGATACACACATGCCCACTAAAGAGAAAAACTGCTCACAATATATCTAATTCCCCAACTGTTTTAGCCATAGCAGTATTAGAAACCAGGCATTGTTGGCAAGGAGCCAGAGCATTCCTGGATTGCACATATGTTAGATGTGCCTGGCATTTACTGCAGCAGTGCAAGAGCACCTCTGCAGTCACGGGTCAGTGGGTATTTCTATATAAACAAAGTCAAGGCTCTAATGGCTTTCTTGTTTCAGAAGTCTAAGTAAAAAATGCAAAAAACCAGATGGATAGAGAAAAGCTTGACAAAGAGTGCTATCAGACAATTTTAGTCCAGAGATCTTCCAACCTCAATTTTTTCAGAGCCTGGGGAAAAAAATAGCCTGCAATATTGTTTTTAAAGCTTTTAGTTTGCTGGCAGTTCTGGAGGTAGTACACATTTTTTCATCTGAGTGTTCAACCCATGAAGAGTTGTGGCATCCTTACACTCTCTGCCCTTGGTTCTCATCTTAGACAGAAATCACAAAGCCCAGCTGCACATTTAGAGCAGGAGGTTATGGCTCACGCTTTCTGGAAAGGACTGGGAAAAGTTAATGCACCTGTCAGACACAGATAGACAAATTTTATTTTGGTTTCACAGGTCAACAAGCTACCTTCTATTAACAGCATTTATTCTGCAATGCCCACACAGCCATGGGCAAATGGATATTTATGTCCTGGGTTCTTTCTAATAAAACCAGCATTCTCTGGGTGAGCCACCATGGCCTCAGGCCCGTGCCAGCACGTCAGACCCTGTGCCAGGGTCTCTCCCCAGCTGAAGCTCTGGGAATTAGGTGGCCTCCAGTGTGTGCTGTGCCAAAACCTGTTAGGAGTGGGGCTTGCAAAGCACAACTAGTTGTTCATGATAAAAGAATGATTATTGGTTTGTGCCACTTGCCACTTGCACCAAAGGTGACAGGTAACTCAGATTATGCCTGTGCCTTGATTTTAGTGAGAGCAATCTGTTCTTTACATCTAAAAACTAAACAGGGAAGAACAAGTGTTCTTTGGCCAGACATGACTGTGGTGGTGGTGGTGGTGGTGGTGACTTTGAAACTGCTGTGACAGCTGCCTGTTTGAAGTAACAAAACATGATTTTATCATTTATATTGCTTCTTACAAAAGCATTAACCCAAATTGTTACTAGGAATAGAAACATCACTCTGCTAACAGGCTCCTGTAGATCCAGCATCATGCCACTCAAAAAGCCATACTTTCTGGGATATTTATGAACAGATCTAAAGTACTGGCACACCCACAGTAGATGGTAATTCATATTTTAAAGAATGAGCCAAATACTAAAGCATTTCCTTTTTCAAGGAAAGGACAGGAGCCGAACAGCTGCTGTGCAGCCTCTTCTGCTAGCAAGAGTATCCCCCAGCTCCACCTGTGTTAAGGGGCATTGCCTTCAGAAGGGCAGGTTTTTAGAACATGTCACATAGGTGTACTAAGCAAGAACCATTAGCATGCCCTTAAATTCTAGCTGAGACAGTGCAAACACCTGCTCTCTGAGGACATGCCATGGCTAGAAGAGAAGGAATGGATTCAAAAGCTCCCCATCTGCCCTCAACATGAAGAAAAGCCATAGATAATGGCCTGTGGTTTGCAGTTATCTACTCCTACTTTTGTACAATCAGGGGGATGCCACATATGCCACAAGCTGAGTGCAAGATGAAGCAATTAAAGCAGATACTTAAAAGCAGCCTAAGTACACTTTGCTTGGAGCCATCCATTACAACAAGCAATATATCAGACACCCTTCATTATCAGGAATCTGTCCTGCAGGTACTGGAATTTCTCCTGCTTGCTTTATATTGGGCAAGAAGGTGAATTTTTCCCTATAGTCCCATACAAAGGATCTTACACCAGTTCCCACTGAGACTCATAAGCATCTACTGCGAGACCAGGATCTGAACTTTGAGTAAGATTTATGGATATGTTCAGGCACTCTAGCTAAGTGTAATGGTGAGTGACCTCATGTAGATAACTGACTGCTGCTTACAGCAACTCTCTCATTCCTATTAGCTGGTATCAACTTCTGGCTACCTATTACTTGAACAATATTTTTAATACCATGTCACTGCATAACACATGCATAAAATTGTAAGAAGCCACCAGTGTGATAAGAGATATTTATAGTATGTTTGCTTCACTTTGATCTGCCCTCATTGCCTCTGATGCAGCACTCAACTTCATTTTATGTTGGAGTCTCTGGACCAAAACCAGGTGTCAGAGCCTGAGGCTGTGACAATCTCTTTGGAGAGTCAGTTTGATTTTCTTCTCTGTGTCCTCTCTGTGGTGCAATAAATTTGAAGATTCAGAATCTAGATCAGAGGAAATACTATTGTTCCAGGACTAAAGCTGGGAAAGTTCAAGACATTGAGTGATCTGTAGTCTGGGGAATTTTTCAGTATATTCTTCAAGAAGAACAAGTATTTGCCATGAAAATGCTACTCCTTATCCCTTTTTGTGTGTTTTGTGTCTAGGAGTAAGTTGTCTCTGAGGAGATTTACATTCATGCACTAAAAAACATCTATTCTTCCTAACAACTGTAAATCTCATAATTACCTTCCATAGTTTCAAGATCCTGCTCAGTCCATTTCTTATTGAATACTCCTTGGTTTCCCCTTCCTGTTTTAGCTCTGTACTGCTGGAAGTACAGGAAGATCTCATGCAAACTCCAAGCTGGCACCTTTAGGAGGGCTTTTAGATTGAAATAAATTGAAGTGCCTTTACTTTCCTCTCTTCCTTGGTTTTAATAATTATTCTTTCCATGACAGTTCCCATCCTCAAATCTGGGTTATCTTGGTCCTTTGGATGTGACTCTAGTCCTTCATATCCCTTCCAAAGCAAAGCATGGGTGGGAGTGCATGTGTTCCTGTCTAATTAAGGAAGATTTCCCTGTGAGAGCACCCTTGTGGAGCTGCAGTGCACACACAACCAACTCTTTAGTGCTGGCTCCCCACACACCCCCACCTCAGGAGCACATCCTTCAAGGATGAGCTTCAGCAATACAGAGTGAAAGTTTTTCTGCTGTGGAGATGAAAGTAAAAGTTCATGTGTGGTGCCCAGGCTGTGCACTGCTGATTGTTGCTTAGCAATGAAATGGCAGCACATGGTGATGGTGCAAAGATACCAGAGCATTTTTTTGAAAAGGAAAAAGGAAAGGGATAAAAAGGTCACACTAATAATCATGAGAGAAATGGGAACATTATCAGATGCAGCAGCTAGAGAGGAGGTCATGCTCCCTAGCCTGTCTGTGAAATATTCTTTCCTCATTTACCTCCAACTCTGAGGGACAAAAGCAGAGGCAAATTCAAAGTGTTTTGTTCCCAGTCCTGCCTTACTGTTAGCAGTCCCATTCCATTTTAACACACTGGAATAGGATCTTCTTTGTGTTTTTTTCAATGTAGGCTTGCTCCTGGGTTAAAGTGAAAAAGGCAGAGAATCTGCCACATTACACTGAAATAATGGCTTTAGAAAGAAAAACATTTACTAGTATAGATGAAAACACAAATACTATTTTCAGGCTAGAGCAAGACATCCCATTAATAATGTTCTAGCAAGGATCCCAGAGGCAGATAAATAAAACAGGAAGGCCAGGCTGAGCTAGGCAAGCAGCTTATGATCACAGCTATACTCCAGCCCCAGTAGAAAAAAACTAAAGGAAGAGAACTGACATCTTTCACAAAGCAGAGTACAGAAGAATTGTGACTTGTGGCCTTTTGTTAATACAGTATCAACTTTAATTGAACCTTCAGGCTTTGATTCAAGTCAATATATCTGAAGCTTCCTCGAACAATAAATCATGATGTTAACCACAGTAGAGGTCAATCTCTGTCTAATATATGCTTTGCAATGCATTTAAAATGGAGCTATAGTATGTAGATGGTGAATTATTCATAGACACAAACTGTTAATGAATAAGTCAATATACAGATAAGATGTGGGGTCCTTAATATTACTGAGAGGAGTTAGCTCTGCAAGAGCACAGATTCCCAAAGACAGTCTGATGCCATGACTCACCTGTCCACTCATTCTGTTTGTTTTTACCTCATTTATTTTTACCTCACCTGAGTCCATTTTTAGATGGAAAATTGGCATTCTGAGACTTAGAACCTGGGAATGTGTCTCTCCCATGTCTCACACAACCTGTGAGGAGAGACTGAGACCTACCCATGGCTTGGAGGAAGCTGTGGCTTCCAGAGTTGCCCTGCCTGGGGGGACAATGCATTCCTGACAAGGCTCCACCTCACCCAACCTCCCCACACCTCTCTTTGTCTCTGGGGAAATGTCAGCAAACTCTGGGGGTTCTTGCATTCCTCCATCACCCCAAGAAGCTGGATGAAGGCTGGAGCTGCAGCTGCCAATTCTTTCCTCCTGCCTGCCAGCTGTGGGAGGGAAGAAGGCAGACCCCAAGGACCACAGGCACTGCAGCCACCAGAGAGTAGGCTCATTTCATATCCTGACGCTTATCTAGGCCTACTGGACTCAAATTTGAAAGATGTTCCATAAATCATGGTACTGATGGGCATGACTGCTTGGTCACCAGGTCTGAGAGTGGGAGGAGATTACAGCCTGCCTCAAACAGGAGACAGGGCTGTGTAGTGGTGGGCAACTCCCATTTATAATGTAGTCTGGTGTCACAGCACAGCAAACCATTAGCTTCAAAATTAAAGGTCATGTAAAAAAGCATGGCTGCAATGAAACCTTTTGAAAGCAAAGAAAGCCACTTCCAATTCCTCTGTGATCCACAGTCAGTCCAGTCAATCCCTGCTCATACATACTGCTAGAGAATACTGAACAGCAATCTTTGAGACACCCTCATGAAAAGAAAGGGCACTGAAGCCATTTTATGACAACTGAATTAGTAATGTTTAACCTATGGTGCAGGAGAAGAAAAAGCAAGGAAACCTAGTGAGATACAACTTTGGGCAACATGTTACCTGAGAAACCCAGTCAGAGTTTGTCAGTACAGAAGAGATGGGCAAGCCTGTGGCTCTTGGCTGCAAGGTGAGATGTGTTAGAATACATACAACAAGAATGGGGGTTTTGCCTTAAATGAGATATGTCTTTTTTCATTCCTCAGTGAGCATATATCTTTTCCAATAACATTCAAGGAAGTTAGTAAGCACATCAATAAGAAAATGTGTCAGTGTTTGCCAAGTGTCATTCAGATGTGAGAGAGATTTAACTGTTCAGCACAGCTCCCTTGTCCCATTTAATCATCAGACTTGATTGCTACAGCTGACAGATTCTGAACAAATGTCTTGACAGAAGGATCCCCACTAGTACTGCTGCCCAGTCAGTGAGAGTGCTTTATCAAAGGTGAAAAAAAAATTAGGGATGCAAACTTCATTTCTCAGACAGCAAGAATTTGCTGTGGTGAATAACAGCTGCAAAGCTCTACTTGGGCCTTTGCTAGATTTAAATAATCTATAGTAATTTTATTCAAATACAAATACATGATTTTTGTAATGTAATCTGATTTTCCTGTAGTTCAATTTAACCCACTCTCTCTGTGAAAAGCACAGAGATCAAACAGAGGAAGAATCACCACTTAGATTTCTTGGAAAAAGTATTTTTTCAAATCCTAGCACTGCTCTTTAGTGTGTTGGGCCACTGAAGTGGCAGTAATGGGTGGCTGACAGCTTCCTGCAGATGACAGTCTGTAGTCCTTGTGTCATGGAAAGCAACTTTCAAACAGAGGAGCTTTGCTCTTCTTCTCTTCCCTCTCCAATATGTTTCTGTCAAAAGCTCCCACCACCTCCAGCTTGAAGGATTTGTCTGGATAGTTGCAAGGATCATTTCTGTAGATTTTTGCTCATGACAGTATGTTATATCTTTCTGTGTAAAAACCACATTATCACAGTTGTCTAGAAGAGTAAACTATGTAGAAAGAGTTGGAAAACATCAATAAAACAAAAATCTGGGTTTGCCACCAATTCTGCTCCCTTCAGCTGAATTCTAGACACAGATTTTATATTCTGATTTAACCATTCTTCCTGAAAACCCCAGGGGACAAAAACACTGTTGTGTATCAGCAAGCAGACTTCTCTGGGTGTCAGCATAGGTATTCTGTGGGAAGAGGAGGGGCAGGCACTGATCTCTTCACTCTCATGATCAGTGACAGGACCTGAGGGCCTGAAGTTGTGTTGGAGAGGTTTATGTTGGATATCAAGAAAAGGTTCTTCACCCAGAGGGTGTTTGGGCACTGGAACAGGGGTTGTTTGGGCTCCCCAGGGAAGTGGTCCCAGCACCAGCCTGACAGAGTGTAAGAAGTGTTTGAACAACACTCTCAGGCACCATGGTGTGGCTCTTGGGGATGGCCCTGTGCTGGGGCAGTTGGACTCAGTGATCCCTGTAGATCTCAGATTAATCTGTGATTCTGCAAATGTGACTCCTTGATATATGTAGCTGCAGTGAAGAGCAACATAACTTTTCAAGCAATTCAACACATTTAATATTTTAACTTCTCATTTCAGAAATTTACCATTCTTAATTTTGTGCTAGAGAAAAGAAGGAAGAGGATGAGCATTGTGTAGCTGTGACTTGTGACACAGCACAGACCACCTTCCATACCACTTACATACCCACTGCTCTACTCAGTAACCCTAAAACTGATTGTCAGTGCCAGCTTCCCACTTCCTAATTTTTCACTATCATCTTCAACACTACTGATAGTTCTGTGGAAGAAAAAATAATCTTCATTCACATCCCTTTTCTTATTCCTTAAAAATACTTTTATCAATAATTCTTGACAAAGCAGTCATTATCAGCAGTCTAGTGTCTTTTGTCAGGATATTTAGAGCTAAGAAGACTTGCCACTGCTTGGTAATGATTTCACTAGCCAGCCACTATCCAGACTAACCACCAGCTTAATGGTTAATATTGTTACTGAAATATGGAACTTGAACTTTGGGCCATTTGACTTATAAGATGGTGTATTTGATAAACTCATAATTCATAGGGTAAAATGAGAGGGACAGGAAGTCTCATTTGCTGTTTCAGGCAAGAAGCAGATGTTTAAAAGCTTCATGCATTTATGGGAGTACTGGAGCATAGGTTTGCAAAAGATCACACCAATCATTGAGTCAAGCTCCCAACAATCAGGAACAATATGGAATAACTGCTTAGTCCATAGAAAAAAATGTATAGGACTATAGAAAGCTTCTAGTCCTTCTTGGTCTGCTGTATCTGGAATATCTGTCTCACAAAGTCCTGCTCACCAGAGACAACAAATTATTTCTCAGCTCTCTGTGTCAAAATAAAATCAAACCTAAGACTGAAAGACCAGAGGTATACGAATGCAGCAAAGGTAAATACAAGGGAAGATCACTGATAAAAGTATCCAAAGTCCCAAATGGAAGTCCCTAATAATGCTATGGAGTAGACTGGAAACAATGAGTAGAAAAGTGTGCAAAGCATAAGCAAGACAAATTGCTTGATATTACAATGAAGTTGGTTAATTTTTCTGAATGCTCTTAACCTAATGACAGCTCACGTCAAAATTCTGTCTCAACAGCTTTCAGGAGTAAACTATAAATGGATTTTGCTTTGAAGTTTAGGAACACTGTAATCTTGAGGGATTTGGAAAGTCACTCCTTATTAGAATTATATAGAATTAGGCTCTAATTCTAACCCTACCCTCTGGAAGGCTTTGAAAGATTTACATTGAAAATCCTCAGCTCCCTCTTTAATCAGTATGCCCAAGCAAATAATGTACCATCACAGCCTGACCTCTGCATCTCTCCTTGGGTTGAGTTAGGGTCTGGCAGATGAGGATGACTGTCTCAGATGGAGGGATGCTTCATCTACTGGATGAAGTAAGATGCTGACCCTGTACTATTAGCTCCTGGTTTATT
Source organism: Urocynchramus pylzowi (assembly GCA_013397555.1). Classification (NCBI taxonomy): domain Eukaryota; kingdom Metazoa; phylum Chordata; class Aves; order Passeriformes; family Fringillidae; genus Urocynchramus; species Urocynchramus pylzowi. Next base: position 937,145 of record VZRH01003515.1, read on the forward strand.
TGTGCATGCTTATCCATGTGAGAGTACAATTATGCACACAATGTCCACCAGAGCAATAAGAGCAAGGGTCATCTTGAGGAGTGCAAAAGCACTTCAGTTCAGTAGTTGAAATACAATCAAATTTGTTAGTTATTGAAGATTGTTAGTGTGCAATGGCTTTACTGGGGCCTTCTGGTATGTGAAATTACCTGAGGTTTCCCCAGCCTAGACCCTGTTGGTGAGGGCTGTGGATCCCTGGAAGTAGCTTGGCCTCTGTCAGTCTGACCTGCTCGGAGTCAGTAGAGGTCTGAAAATTACTAATGTCTCCTTCTTCGACTCACTCTGTAAAAATAGATGTGCTAGCTGGGTCTTTCAGCTGGGAAAATTAGTTTTCTCCTAAAGCTGGCTGCAATATCATGTCAATGGGTTTGCAGAGCACTGCTTTCAGATGCAAGTGATGCTGCCAACCTGTGTTTGTGTGCTAGGGACAACTTGTGGGTTTGAAAGGACACTGTAAGCTCCCAAGCTCAGTTTGTTTCTCTGAGAAGCGAGTGGGAGGCCGGTGTTGTGGCACCCCAGAGGCACATGGCACGCTGGGGCCCGCTGGTGCCCTCCTCCACGTCCCTTGCACTTTATGTGGCAATTTCTGCTCAACACTTCCCCCAGCTGAGCTGACAGAGCTCGGGCTGTTTGCTCTCAGCAGGATACAATGACTGAAGAAAATGGTGAAGATTTTTCTAGGCATTGCAGACAGGCTCTCACTCTACTTGTGCATTTTATTTGGCTGTGTCACGCTGTCCCTCACAGCATTCCCACCTCTCCCATTGCAGTGAAGATTTAGTTTCCTGACTGCCTGTGCCAAGCAGCCTGCTGATAGACACAGGTCAGTGGGTGAGATAACTAGCTACCCCTCGCTGAGACAGAGGCAAAGAGAAAGACCTGATGAGGCTATACATATGTATCTACATGCCAGGCATATTATGCCACTCCGTAGGCTTCCTACTCTAGCCTCTGAACCTCTTTCCATTTTGCTGGCATCTGCCTCTGTTGTTTCCATAGATCTTGCCTAAAGATTTGCTGTATAAATATTTTCACAAATGAATTGTTAAAAGTTATGTAATTGTTAATCGAATTTTACAAAGCTTTGTTATAGATATGTTTTCTTCCTCTTGATGTGAAGACCCTTGGATTCCCACATTTCTGAAAAAGGACACGCCATCTCCTTATGCTCCTCTTCACATTCCTCCTTTACTCTAATTCCTCCCAATAACTACAATCTTACTTTTCATAATTTGCTCTTGTCCTGAACTTTCCTTTCTTGGATGCATGGTAACTGGAACAGCATTTCTGCCATCCTCAGAAAGCAGGTACCAGTCCAATTTCACTGGCCTCACAAGTTCAATTTTTTCCTGCTTCCAAGGTAGTAACACAAACAGCCTCCCTTTCCTACTGCAATCATCATTTTTCTCTATACTACATAAGTGTCCAGCCTCTGATGGGATTAATTACTTTCCAAGCTGAAAAGAGGATCCCTTAACATGAAATACCTTCACTACCAAACACAGTTATCTCAGCCAGTGATTGAGAGTCCTGTAGGAATTTGTGCCCAGGTTCTGAAGAGTTTGCAAAAGGTGATTAAGAAAATCTAAACTCTACATACTGTAGAAGGGGCTGTATATGAGAAATGTTTACAGAGGTTCACACATCTAGTCAGTCTGCACTCCTAAAGAGTTGAGAACCACTACAGGAGACAAAAGGAAAACATGAGGTGCAAAAGATGCCTGTTCACAGACCTTTTCCACATCTCCAGTGTCAAGGATTAATTTCCAATCATAGTCCATCCAGGCTTTAAAAATGAAAATTAACTATTCAGTGCCATCTCACAGATTTCCACCTAGGATTAAACTCCTTTTTAAATATGACTGCAAAGACCAAAGCAGAGAATCTGCTGAGCAATCCTGAAGCCACCATCCTCAGATATCACTCAAGCCACCAACTCAGTCAATAGAGTTAACTCACCTTTGGGCAAAGCCTACACTGAGCACTACCACTGATTCCTTACTAACAAAACCTTTCTGGTGGTGGCAAACTATTTCTGAAGACAGTTACCTGCAAATAACCAACTGCTGAGTGCATTAACAGTGATCAACAAGTAGCTGCTGAACTGTTCTGCTCTTCAGACTGAAGAGAACCTCTGGAATTCTGCAGTTATTTGCCACATGATTACTCTGGATCTTGAAAGAACGGTTCCACCTTTAGTGTAAGAACATTGAGCTTAGTATAACAGTAAAGTTCTTAATTATTTGGGGGGGTTGTTGTTGTTGCTGTTGTTACTTTCACTGTAGTAAGTCACGTGGAAATACCTTTGATATTATAAACCAAAAACTGGAAATCAGATATCTACTTTAGAAGATAAGCAGAAGCTGAAATTATCCTGACAACACAGGTGAATGATGCAAAAACTTCATCATCATCTCCTTCATCCTTCATATTGCCCACAAAGTGCTTCTGGTTTTGGGGGCCTCCAGATTCTTCAAACTTTCTGGGCACCCACAACATTTTAGTGGTAAAATGTCCACTGTTGCCTTGATTAAGAGGAAGACTATGTATTTCCTAACAGATACATGGCTAAAACTGGTGATCTATGCACGAGCCTTGTGTTTTTCTAGAGCACTTTGCTTGACTGAAAGTAGCTCAACTTGTTAATATAATCTGCTTAGAAGTTTACATGTTAAACTCTTAGATATTGTGTGTTATTTTTGAGACAGATTAAACAGAGCTATTCAGAGAGCATTCAGAAATTATAAGCTTCAATGTCAATGAGAAATTATTTATTAAGGAGTAAAATACGGACATTAATATGAGATTTCTACATTGCTAACTAGCAGAAGGAGAGATGGTCCTGTTTGTAATGGAAAAATTAAATCCTGGGCTGGAGGAATTTTTATGCATGAGCAAGGTACTGGGGAAAAAAAGGGTACACTGCTAAAATTTGTTGAGGCATTCTTTGCAGAGAAGATCCAGACTGGAGTGTCATATAGGGGCTGTGCAACCTTGAAGACTTAAGTAATAGAGAGAATTTAATAAAAGACATGAAAGGTCATGCCTGTAAAGATATTCCATTGCAGAAAAAAAAATTCTGTTAAAAGCTGGGATCACCCTTATTAGAAATAAGAGAAAAGAGATAAACTTGGATATTCTAGTTGAGTGCACGGTGACTGTGAAGTGCCATTGTATTATGGCAGTAAAAAGACCCCAGAGGAGTCTGAGGATATACCAGTATTTCCAGCAGGGTCAAGCTCCACTAAGGAAAATTCATCCTGGTGGACTTACCAGTGCTAGACCTTTTTTCCACAGACACAAGGCTGACCCAGGATTAAATGGGTATATACTTACCTGAACAAACTTCATGCAGAAATTAAAAGGCAACTAATTGTGAGAGAAGTGGATTTCTGGTATCACCTCTGAGTGAAAGAAGGGGAAATAATAAGCACCTCAGTTATTTTTAAGATGCAATGATCAGTTCTACAGCAGGATTATTCAGAGCTCTGTAAGGTCAGCGACAAGAGGGGATTAGGCTCAATACCAAAAGTTTGTCTGTGTCCTCTACCCCTTGGTCTATACATCACTACACATACTTACAGCTGCTGCCTCCTGCTGCCTTCAGTCCTGTAGCTCTTGGAACACTCTGCAGAAGTGATCCTGTCCTCAAATTCAAGGCTGAGATAGTTTCATCATCTCTCATTTTCCACAACACCTGTATTCTGCTGGAGATAGGAGGACACTGACAAAAAGAATCATCAGAGCTTCCCAAGGAATTGACATTGGTAGGACTAGATCAGGAGCACGGGATTCCCTTGATGCATATCCTCTGATATTAGCTCAGTTTGTCAGAGCAGGTCAATAACACCAAGGCTGTGGGTTTGATCCCTGCATGGGCCATTCACTGAAGAGTTGGAATTGATGATTCTTGTGAGTCCCTTCCAGCTCAGAATATTCTGTGATCTCTGTTAGTGTTCAGCACAGATCAGTGACACATCCATGAAGTGAACCTCCTGATTGCACCAATATAGAAGTGTTTGAGTGCAAAGCTATACAGGCATGAACTGGACTCATTTCAGATAAAACTAAACCAGAGGATGCAATCTAGAAGTACCTGGATCCTCTCCCATCATAACCACTCTGGAGTCCTTGAGACCAGAAGAGCCTGGTACAAACTAATCTGCAGCAAATCTCCAAAATGTGAAAAGTGGGGCTGGGCTGCTGGGTCCACAGCACCAACTGGTTTGCTTTATAGATTTATTCCTGTTGCACCACAGTATTGCTTATGTAGATAAAACTGCTTATTCTTATGAGATAAAAATTACCATGTCCTTCACAACACAAAATCTATGTAAAACTGATGTTTTTTAGTCCTTTCTTAGCAGTTCTTTACTATGCCTACTGCAAATACCCTCCAAAGTGTTATCAAAGTACTTACTATCAAGTCTATTGAAAATTGGTTTTTTAATTTTATTTTGTGTGAAGAGTTTAGATAAGAAAGCCTGATGGAGCATGCAAATAGGGAGTCCACGGGAACAGAGTTTTCTCAAATGCATTTCAAAACTCTCCTCTGGAAAACTCAATGTGTGAATTTCAGCTCAGTTTGCAGTCTTATCAGAGTTCCTGTTCACAGATCTGATGTTTAGATCTACAAATGTTCTTATCAGACTGTGTTGTCTGATTTCTGCTGTTTCCTATTTCTTCTAACATGCCTCCTTTTGGAATTGAAAAGTCAGGAACAAAACAACAACAACAACAAAACTATTTTATACACTGTTGGCTTTGGAAATTCAGAGGTATTCTTCCCTGTGTCAGACAGTTTCTGACTGCAGGCTCTGATCTTCCAGTTGATAGGATCTAAAATTAGGGTGAATTCCATAATGCTCAAAATGGGCAAACATATTTACCCTGGGTCATTTGTTATTTCTGCCTAATGCTGTGGAATCACCAGGAGGTGGCTGCACAGTATGTATTGCTGAATTATGCAGATAACACAGAATTTAGGGTAGGGGCTGCCTTAAGCAAACACTATCTTGCTATTGTGAATTTGATATTACAACTATTTTAGCACTTTTCTGTCTTTCATCTGTTTGCTTTAAAAGCAGCAGTATTTGTTTGCACTGACATTGTAATACCCTCATAATCTTAAACCATAATGCCAATAAACCACCACTGACAGCGTAATGATTCACATTACCATATCATTATAGATGTAAGAGTCAGTCCCATACTTCCTACAACATCAGTATTGGTGAGACAGCCATTAAGATGTCAGTGGTAGAGCAGAGAATCACCATTACAAGCTTAGTCAAGATAATAAAACATTGCTAAAGGTAGCTACAGGGCCATGCTCAGCAGCTGTTTTCAAATATAACTTCACAGCAGTTTAAAAATAAATTTTAAATTAGTCAAATGCTTGAATCCACATTAAGAACTGATGTTTATATCAGCAAAAAGAAAAAAGTCCTATTTAACACTGTCAGAGTTTGGGGATTTCTTTAGTGTCTATTGTGAAAAGGCATATTTAAAAAAATAATTTTAGTACATTTTAAATGAGTGAAAAATTGAGGGACAAGAATTTTACTCACTTCAACTGTAAACATCTTGCCCTTTGTTGACAGCAATGGAAAAGCTGTGCTTAATATGAGAATGCACTCAGGTTGTATATAAATTACTCCAGCTGAATCCAGTAGTGAAATATTTGCACATAGGGATTTATATTCTAGAGCATACAGAATATATTCAGGCCTTTTGTGGCCATTAGTATAATTCAAAGTCCTATCAGATTAATCTTTTGCATGAGTGTTTTTAAAGCAATATAATACCAAGCAGACTAATGATAAGTAATTAATAAAGATTCTGGCAAAAAGAAGAAGTTACTTTAATTTGGAAAGCATAGAGGATGGAGATTGGCAGGCTCAAAGGGGAGTAAGGAAATAGAAAACACACAGCAACAGAAATGTACTAAAATATGAGCATTTACTTCAACAGCAGCTCACATTTATGGATATTGCCTTCATGAACGTGTTTATATTATGTTATACAAACATAATCATATTGCTACATTTCTTTATATCTTGTACATAAAAATCAGAGGTGCCTCTTCTTAAGTGATTTTTAACCATCAGAGATGGTGTGCAAAACAAGCACATTATTATAAAATTTAGATAACACAGAAGAAAGCTTTGCTTCCTCTCTGGTTTTTTAACTCTTCTTCAGGACTAGATCATGGAGCTCTCGTCTTTACTGCTCAGCCTGCATTGAAGCAGGAAGCACCCTGGTTTCACTTACATTTCTTAGATGGGTAAGTACTTGACAGAGCAAAGAAGTTCTTGAAATTGACCCTTCATCTGACAGCATGCAATAAGGTCAGTGTGAAGCACCATTAATACATAACACTCAGGGCTCCACTTTCACAAAAGATTTTGTTGTCCAATAGGGAGTTTAACAAAGCCAAATATTTAACTCTCTTTGAAAAATCTTCATAAACAATAGAAACTCTGTTGGAAATATTTTTTCAAATAATTTTTCCAACACCCACAGTGAAACTGGAGTGACTAATTTTCAAATGCTCCATGGATTGCTCAGTTTTCCAGTAAGGGTAGAGGAGACAACAGGAGTAATTTTGACCCAGCATCTCAGACTATACAATTTTTGTACTTTATAAAACATGTTGTAACTATTGCTTTCAACATGATCTCAATTCTATGCAGGAGCATATAGAGCTCTCTTTAGATGCATGACAGTCCTGACCTTGACTCAGGATATAAGAATGGAAGATTGTTCTCTTTGATCATATCTGAACACACACTTGTGTATGTGACCATCTGTATGGTTATATATGCTGCTGAATGCATATTTAGGAAGAAAAGCAAAAAAGACATCAGGGTTAATTATTTATCTATAAGAAGCAGAAAAGTTGTATTGGTCAGACATTTACATGCACTACTTTATTTTTGTTATCTTGGAAATAATACCTAAACTGCCATTGACATACAGTGCTCAAAGTAACGTCCATGTAGGTTATTCTTTTTCACCTCCAAGTATCTAAACTTTCACCAGTGTTGCACTGACAAGTTTCTCAGTTCAATCACTGCCACCATTGGAGGCATTGCCACATTTGCCTTCTTCCTTGCAAAGGGCTGACACTGGCTGGGGGCAAAGTGCCTGCCAAAAGTGTTTTATCACTCCCCTCCTCAGCTGGACTGGGGAGAGAAAACAGAATGAAAGATTTGTGGGTTAGGATAAGGAAATGGAGGGATCACAGCAATTAGCATCACAGGAAAAAGATACTTGACTTTGGGAAATTAATTTAATTTGTTGCCCATCAAATCAGAGTAGAATCATGAGAAATAAAGCCAAATCTTAAAATATCTCCCCCACACCAATCCCTTCTTCTTGGGGTCATCTTCACTCCCAAATGCTCTCCCTTCTCTCCTCAATGGTGTTAGGTGACAGGGCATGAAGGCTGCCATCAGTGCATCACACGTTGTCTCTGCTGCTCCTTGGCTCCTCACACTCCCTGCTTCAGAATGGAGTCTCCCACAGGAGACAGCCTTCCACAAATTTGTCCAACACGAATCCTTTCTACAGGCTGCAGTTCTTCATTAATTGCTCCATTGTTGGTCCCTTCTATTGAGAGCCATCCTTCAGGAAAGGGCTGCTCCAGCATGGGTCCCCCTGGATCACAAATCCTGCCAGAAAACCTGCTTCAGCATGGGCTCCTCTCTCCACATGGCCACAGGTCCTGCCAGGAGCCTGCTCCTGTGTGGGGTTCCCAGGGGCTGCAGGTGGATCACTACTCTCCCATGGGCCTCCATAGGCTGCAGAAGGACAGCCTGACTCACCAGGGTCTTCTCCCTGGGCTGCAGGGGAATCTCTGCTCTGACACAGGGAGCATCTCCTCCCCCTGCTTCTCCACTGACCTTGGGGTCTGCACAGTTGTTTCTCTGAAATATTCTCAGTACTCTTTGGGTGCAACTACTCTTGTGCAGGAACTTTCTCCCCTTCCTAAATCTGTTATCCCAGTGGCACTACCACCATGGCTGATGGGCTCAGTCTGGTCATCAGTGGATCCATGTGGAGCTGACTGCCATTGGCTCTTTCTGACATGGGGGAAGATTCTCACAGAAGCCACCCCATAGCCCACACACCCATCAAAACCTGGCTAAGCAAACCCAACACACTCCTTCAGTCAGAGATCCCATTTAGACACAAAAGGCTTCAGGCACTGCATTGTGAAGGGCAACTAAGCACTAAAGGTCAAACAGATTCAAATACAGGGTCCAACAAGAGTTGGACCATGCTATCTTTCCAAAAGATAAAATGTTGAAACACTTTTCTCAAGTGTTTTGCAAATTATTTAAGACTTAACAGCATGAAGTCCAGGTTTCTGCAGATACCAGGCATATAAACTGTATTTATAAATCATATTATCTGATGGGCGACCTTAGGAAAGTCAGCCTTCCATTTAAGAATTCATAAAATTTGAGACAATTCAAAACTAAGAAGAATGGTTTTTACATCTTTGACAGGTGGATATATGAGTACTTTGGAAAGAAACTCCTTTTTAATGTATTACTAAATTTTATGTATGAATCAAATAAACTACCTGGTATCTCTTAGAAAGTTCCAGCAGGACTTTTTATCTATATTTCATTAGATGACTGAATGCTCAGGAAATATACTCACAAGGTTTTAACACTTGGATAACTGTGATCATGTCCTAAAGTAGTAGTTAAAAGAGTTTAGTACCTTTCAGGAGACATTGTGATGAAGTGGTGCTAGACTTTGGAGAAGGTGCCTATGAGCCATCCCAACCCTGCCAGCTCTGGGGCAGCACAGTATCTTCCTGTTTGTGAAGACTGAGGATGCTGAAGGTTTCTATAGGTCAGCAGTGGGCTTAGTTGACATGAGATAATTGAAATGGATGTTGGAAGAAAAATCAGTGTAGCTGAGTAAGGCTACAGCAACAATACAGAACACCAAGTTCATCTGTACTTGTGTTGCTGGCACTCATCCTGTAATGGCAAAGGGCCCCCTTCCCTCCCCAGATGTCTTCATAGCTATTTTTTTTAACTAGGAAGGATTTTATCAGCTTTTCCACTCTTTGAACGTTGTCAGTTAGTGCTAGCCAGACTTCACAGTTAATTGTATTCTAATCTACCCAATTAGTCCCCTATTCCCACAATGACTTACACATGTGGTTAATTTAAAGTTTCACGCAAGTGTGAAACTCTTCTGTGCCTGAGCCTGCCTGCTTCTAATGAGTGCAAAACCAAATGCTTTTCTTTCTGAAATCCCTCCTCAAGAGCCACAGCTTTCTCTTGGCCTTTCATCATTAATCTCAGCTCTAGTGTTATGCGCTATCTCACCCATGCCTGATCGTTAAACCTAATAAAACAAAGTGAAAAACAAATCCAAAATAAAAGCCAAATGGAATCAAATTACCTGATGGTCATGCTTTGTAAATAATGAGTATTTCATGAAACAAATTCCCTTTCTTTTGCTTTCTGTTGTTTCCTTTCCTCTTTCACCCCCACTGTGACTCCTCTTAGCCATGTAATTCATTGTGTTGTCTGTTTTGTAAGCATCCTAGGGCAGGGATCTTGTAGTCTCTACAGTCTGCACAGCACCATGCACCTCAGAGGAGTGTGTAAATATTAATCAACTCACATTCAATGAAATCAAAAGCCCTAATTTTATGAATCAATAACACTGTCTCACTGGGTATGAAACAGTAGTAATCCATGGGCACGAAATTTAATCCTGTTGAAAAGTGGTTTCAAATGGAACTTTTCTGAACAGTATGAAAAATACACACAAACAAAGATGCAGACATCTACTAAAGCACTGGTTTGCTATATGAGCAGTGTTTACTGTCTTTCATTCACCCACCAAAAAAAAAAAAGTAATGTCACCTGCTGGCCCTCAGCCTGCTCCCAATGATGTTAAACTCTGTTTGTATAAGTTTTCCTAAATGACCTTTCCAAACTTTTGGATACTGTTAATCTGTCATTTCTCCCCTTCTCTGCCATTTCCTTATTGGTGTTAAAACATTACAAAAATGTTAAGGAAAAAAAATTGTAAAGATTTCTGATACTTCTGTACAACCTCCATTTATCCTTCCTCCTGCCTGTGTTTCATGCTGCAAGCTGCAATTGCAAGACCTTGTTCTATGATTTTTTCCAGCTCCTGGAAGCCATGAGGAGTTTTACAAATCAATCAACCAGCGAGTGCAGACGAAGTGTTGAAGCTGATGGTGAGGATCATACCTGCATTACAGGATGTCTAGCATGGCCAGACTAGCAAATGAACCACAACCCTTTCAGGCAAAATGTATATTCTTTCTTGCCTTGATTCACTATTATCCTCTGCACTGCATGGACTCAGGGCCTTCTGGAAAAAAAAACCTGCCTCTGACTGTGTCATTGTTATCCTAAGGTGTTAGCAAGTTTTCAAGGGTTTGGTGGATTGTTTCTCTTAGGAGTAGAAGAAATTAAAGAGAGGAAAAGATATTTTCTAACAAGAGAAAAAAAAAAACNGCAAATGAACCACAACCCTTTCAGGCAAAATGTATATTCTTTCTTGCCTTGATTCACTATTATCCTCTGCACTGCATGGACTCAGGGCCTTCTGGAAAAAAAACCTGCCTCTGACTGTGTCATTGTTATCCTAAGGTGTTAGCAAGTTTTCAAGGGTTTGGTGGATTGTTTCTCTTAGGAGTAGAAGAAATTAAAGAGAGGAAAAGATATTTTCTAACAAGAGAAAAAAAAAAACCTTTTGTCCTATTTTGTCCTATGCATGATCAAATATATATTCCAGCCTGCTTTCCACTCTGCAATGTGTTCCCTAAATATCACAGCTAATTTTACACTAGAGCCATGTAGTGCTTTACTGGCTGGCTCTAACTTGTCTTTTCTTTCATTGTGGGGGCATTCCTTAAGCTAGGCATAGTGGGGTCCATCCATTCCTATTCCTGATGCAGCTTTGTCCCTGGCACTGAGCAGGGACAACTCTGACTGCAGCCCACAGGAGCTGGCAATACATGACATCTCCACATCAGTTCTCTGCAGGACTTCCCAGCTGTTCCCAAAGTTACTTAGACAGTCATAAGGGAACCCAGGCAGGAAAAGCAGTACACAAGAGAAAAGGAAAAATTCCCAGTGCTCATGTCCTCAAGCTGGTGAAGTATGGGATGGCAATTTTTTGTACAATTGTGTGCTCTCATTCTTCTTTATGCTAAAGCTGAATGAAACAGATCTTTCATATTGACCCCCAAGTTAGATAAATGTGCAGAAGAGCTGCTATGCTCTGGTGTGCCCAGGTAGTAGTTGCTAGGAGAGGTTTCACTAGTTACTCAAGCTTACAAACCATAGAGCACCTGCAAAGCAGCACACAAGAGAAAATTAGAAGGCTTTATACAACATCATTGCCATTTTTACTGGTTTTGAACATATAGCAGATAATTAGTTTCCTTTTCTTAGTTTTGTCTTTGCAAAAAGTGAGCAATCTGTCCTGTTCTTATTTTGTACTGTATTATTCTGTCAAGCCTTCATTATGCACTCTCAAGATTCACCAAAGTCAGCTACAAAAATTTTCTGTTGAGAATACTGGGCACATCAACTAAAAAACACTGGAATAAACACTGTTTCTAGGTATAAAGCACACTTTTTTTTTCACCTGTCTCTCCTAAATCCCTTCCCCTGAAATGGTAAACTGTAGAACAGAAAATGCTCTTGCAAGTGTGGTACCATATATCAGATTGTATTGTACAGATCAACTGTATTTGGTTATTTTTTTGAAATTTAAGCTGGGAAGAATTTGAGGAAGGAAAGAGATTGTTGCATTTGCTGGACTGCCAGATATGTGGCAACTTATGGGAATACCTACACAGTAGCTTCATCTGACTAGCCAGAAACCTGGCAGCCCCAGGGCCTACCAAATTAATGGCATGTGTGGTACACAGATGGTTCATGTACATACTGTAAGTATGATGTGAACTGAAAGTGTCAGAGTAACGATGCACAGATTTAGTCCATGAAATCCCTCTGACACAGAGCAGCCACATTTGAGATGCTCTGGCTCAATGTCTGCCAGATTTGAAGGTAGCATTGAGCTCTGGGGTACAACAGTACTGTCTCCTCTATTTATTCCTCAAAGGAAGGGATCATTTTTCCTATTTTTTTTTTCTGAATTAATAAGGCTTCAGTAAGGCTTTCCTTACTCCCAGCATAATACAATTAAACATCATGTCATACTGTAACAGGTCTGCCCCAAGGGAAGTTAACTTTCTTCTTAGCCTGTATGGTACTAGGCTTTGGATTTGTAGCTAAAAAATGTCCAGAACTCACCAATGTTTAGACTATCATTGAGGAGTGCTTGCACAGCATCAAGGCCTTCTCTCTTTCCTGCTCTGCCCTCACATTACCCTGCAGTGGGCAGGCTGAAGAATTTGGGAAGGGATGTGGCTGTGACAGCTGACCTGACTGGCCAAAGGGTTACTCCATGCCATGTAAGGTCATGCTCAGCAATGGGCTAGAGTAAAAAAGAGGTGGAGGGGCTTTGGCTTCCAAGGCTGATGTTGCTCAGAGGCTGGCTGGGCATTGTTCTGCTGGTGGGAGGTGACGAGTGATTATTGCCTTTGCATCACTTGGTTTTGTCTGGGTTTTTTCATTTATTAAACTTCTTTGTTTTCATCTCTGAGTTTTCTTGCTTCTTCTCTTCCTGCTCTCTCCCCTGCCCTGCTGGGAAAGGAGGGTGGCTGAGAGGTTGTGTGTGAGCTTTGCTGCTGGCCAGGATCAGCCCACAGCACACCCGTGTGTGCACAGGCAGCGTGTCGAGTGGAACACAGCTTGTCAAGAGTCCTACCTCTCACATTTCAGGTGGATGTGAATGTGCAATCATCAGCTCAGGCTTGTTCTTGCTTTCACAGCTAGATTGCCCCCTTCTTGCCCCAGCAGCCCTTGTGTTTACTGAAGCCCACATTTAACTGATGAGTTTGGCATCCGTGTGTTCATTGTCTTGTAATATTCAGAGCAGGGCCTTGGGTCCCATCTATTTCCAGGCCCTGCTTCCCCAAACCCTCACAAGCATGTCATTGTCCTGCTAATGTCCACAGGCCCTAGTTTACACTTATTCACTGACATCCTTGTCCTTCAGGATCTCATGTGCATGTCCTGTCTGTCCAGGTACTGTGTTCCAGGACCTGCTCCTCGTGAGGGACATGGTTCCCACCATCCTAGTCCATAGTCCTCCTCCCCCCAAAGCCAAGCATCAGCACTGGGAGCAGAGAAACAATGCAGGGAAACTCCCCTTCCTGTGCTCAGGAACACAAGTGAAAGCACATGCTAAATTAGTTACCTGTGGGTTTGTGACCTGCCAGCCATCATGATTCTATCACTAGTTTAAAAATGTTAGTTCTTCATGCTGTTGCTGGAAAGTAAATTTCTTATTTCTGTAGGATAAGCAAGTTTATAGTGTTTTTGAGTGAGGGGGGCATTCTCAGCAGGTAACTATGTGAGTCTGAATATCTCCAGTGCCAGATGATGACTGCCTCTAAGGCATGCATTTATTTACTTTTCAAGTTCCCGGGATCTTTAATCTCATCTGATTTTCTTTGTGAACTGAATCATGAAATAAGTTTTTATTCAATATTGTGTCCAGGATCAATCAACATGTCATTTACTAGGAGATTCCTACTGAAACTTTTTGTTTAGTAGCACTAAACATACCATCACTTTTTAGAATGAAAATGAGCCTCTATGAAGGCAGCAGGAGTTTTGTCAACTGTTGATTTCAACAGTATTGCTTTCTGTCTTTTCATATAAAACAAGTACTTACTGCAGAAAGGAACTGAGATGCTGAGGCTTGGTTTGGATCCTGACTGATCTCCAAATCCCTTGTGCAATCACCCAAGCAGCAGATCTCTGCTGCAAGTCCAGGAACGAGGATTAATTCCACTCATCTCCACAAGAGAACAAGGATAAAGCAAATGCTTGGAGGATTTAAAGTCTTTAGGGACCAAAAGAATTCATTCTTCTTATTTCCCTTAGCTGCTATTGTAAGGCTTCCTTCACTGTAAGGCTGATCCAATTGCCACTGAATTTCACCAGTAAAACTGCAAGTGACTTGTTAGCCAGAATACACTGAAAGGTTATTGTTGTTATCATTACACAAGACAGAAATGAATTTTGAAGAACTTTTTGAAAAAGATGTGTTCCCTCTGGACTGTCACCTAGTCTGAAGAAGTTCCAGCTTTCAGCAAATAACACAGAATGACAGCTTCAGAAGTGTCTTACTAGCTTCCATTTTGAGGGATGTCATTTTTGCCTTCACAGTGCCTGTTAATATGCCCTGACTTCAATGGGCTTTGCACATATCCTTGTGGTGATAAAAGCAGTCCTACCACCAATAAAACACCACAGAGAGAGCTCAGTGACAGCATGTAGGAGAAGTTCACTGTTACTAATTAAACCCACATTTTCAGTGTTGGGGCTGTGCTGCCTCACCAAGTACATCATAGGACTGTCTGGAGAAAGAAATCACAAAGAAAAATATTTAATTGGAATTTGCCAAAAATTCCCCCAGCATAGATTTTTTCATAGAATTACTCAAAACCAAGAAATAACTGAAGGTTTGAAGGGCATGTGTTCTTGGACAATAGTGATGGTGCATTACATGCTGGCACTAACTGTGTAAGAGTAACTGTTTTACACTTTCCCTGCCCCATGTCAGTTCACTGTAAAAGAAGAAAGAGATTTTTGAAGAACTTTTTTAAGTTACTGCTGCTCAGAGTCTTCAGAGTAGGAAATTAGCTTTGCAAATAGAGATCACACTGCTGGAGATCCTTTCCATCATATCTTTCAGCATGATGTTCCCCCACCCTACACACTCATTGTTCATCTCCTCTATTTTGCTAATTTGCCTGCCTGAGAGTCTGAAATATTCAATTACACTCTTTGAAACATGCATATTCACAGATTTCTTAATTTCTTCTTGCTGGACAATGAAATTGCTTTACTAAGCTAGGTACTCACACACCTTTCACCTTTGGTTCAATGTCTGTATCTGTGACAGAGAGATCAGGAGTCTCATCACTCAACCTTCTAACTCTTGCATTGCACCGAAAGGACCACCAGCAATCTTTTTGACAGTAGATTAAGAAGCTTAAGAGAGCCTCAGAACATAACTTTCAGTGTCCTGCTAGTATGCTTTGAAACAGGTCTCAGTGTATATTTTCAATTATATATTTTCAAAATTCGATAGACACAGAGTGCTCTGTTTGCCCTTTCCTTACACAAACAGATTTACCTTCTGCTGATGGGAGTAGCAGAGGCATGAACAACATCTGGGTCGTAGGCACTAGGAATCTTTGGGGTCCTCAGCATTCCCAGCTGTGCTGCTAGCAAACTGCCAACAAAAACTCAGAGAGTATTTCCACTCCATTCTGTGCTTTTGCTTCAGAAAAGTTTTGAACCTTCTTTTAGCCAAAGCTAAATATTTTACTGCGGATGCAAATTTTTTGCTAATGAATGAATAGCAGACATACATTTTTCATTTTATAAAGACATGCGCTTAACATTGTCATTTAAAAAATGTATATTCATATAGCCATTTAAAAATAACCAGCACCATTGTCATAATTATCTTTTCATATGTTCAGCAGTGCCAGCAATTAACTATGAATATAAATGTAATCAAGCACACTACCACACTTTCAACAAGTAAGGCAGTTTCTGTGGCTCTGTTGTGCTGGTGCTGGTCTGTAGCTTGCTCTTAAGGAAGCTCCAGGGGAGTCTTTTCCCAGCTAACAAGTGTGTTGGCTCACTAGCACACCACATTGTCCTGAGTCTGCTGAAACTCGTTGGGAAGACTTGCTCAAAAAAAAAAGGCATCCAACTCCAACTGTGGGAAAAAAAATGAGTATTTGTGTGTGCCCTCTCTCACAGATATGGGGAGTGGAGCAATGTCTGAAAGCAGTGTGCAGGAATTGACTTCTTTGGGCAGGTGCTAAGGAAGTTCTCCCACACCTCTGTTAGCACACGTCTCTATATGTTACTACATCACACAATGTAATTGCAGCCTTTTTTCTATATATCCCCTTCCCCAGTCCCCTTGGTTCAGCCTCCACCTGTCAGATGAGAGAAGCTTTTGCTAATGGTCTATATGTTTAAGAAAAAACCCCAAAACCATGTGCACAGTAGGAAACAGGACATGTGATCAAAACACAGCTTACCCTGAGGGGATTATTTCACTTGGGTCTTGCCCCAGCTCTCCTCATCTCTCTCACAGTGCCTCTTGCTTCTCTCAGATTCTCAACTGCTTGGAGGAGACCACAGGTGTTCTCAAAACCCTTAAGACTGCATATTGACAAAAAGATATTAGAAATATAAATGGTGAATTGCATAGGTATCATAGATGTGATATCATTTCCTTAGTATGTGTTGGGAAAAAATTGAAATATTTTCTTTCAAAATCTATTCAGTGTTCTCACAAAATGCCCTGATGAGAGTCCTATTCTCCTTCAGAAAAGGCATAAGACAACCAAGACTGGGGCACACAGGCCTGTGACTCCAACAAAACAGTCCCTTGCTTCAGGGTTGAAATGGCAATTTACTCTCTGGAGTCCCTCAGGTACTCCCTATTTCTGCTGTGAGAAGGGCATGTCAGCAGCCATGTAAGCACATGTTCTCTTGAAAAGGGCCAACACAAATTTCTCAGTGAAACCAGGCCACCAGACACCTGTCACTTATTAACAGTTTTTGGTGCAGAATAGGACTGGACACTGTGCTGGATTTTAAGCAGTGGCCTGAGGGTAGAAGCAGCCATGTGTCCTAGTATTAGGTATTATTCTTCATTGATTTGACAGGGAGACTGCACTCTGGTCTGGCAGACTGAAAAGCAAAGACAGTATGAGAAGTTTCACCACTGAATACATCCCACAGGGCTCCACAGACCCAAGGCACTTGATTAGGCATGGCCAGCCTTTGAGCTCAAGTAATGCAAATCACTGCAAGGAGAAAGTTATGCAAACTAGCTAAGTCACTTATTATGGACACACTGATCTCTGCCTGTGAGGTTTAGTCAGATCATCACTGCCTAAATTGTTCTTTTTTTATTGGTCAGCCAGTTTTGCTTATCAGGATATTCACTGTATCTTCCACAGCTCACAGGGGTCATCGACAAGGTCACTGGCAGGTGATGAGAAGAATTCTCAGCTGGACATAGATGACAGAATTCCTCCTAAATGTCTTCCTGGAAATTCATGTAACAATTTTTTTCATGATGGATTTTTGTTTCTGCCGGATGGAAACTTTACTGTGTCAGCACCAGCTGGACCAAAGACTTCAATGCAGATTTTACTGCTTTGTGAACAGCACGGGGAATTCTTTCATGCACCCCCAGCTTTCCTATTTTCAACTGGCTCTGGAAGCAGAGTTGGGCACAACAAACACAACTTCTCCACTGCCACATCTCTGCATGGGGAAGAGGAGGAATGTATCACTTAACAAGGTTATTCAGGAAGATCTTCAAACTGGGTCTTGTGCTTTTGAGATTAAGGCACCAGCAGTAAAGAACATCTTCTCAACACTGTCATACACAAAAAATGGTACAGGGATTATATCTGCCTCTTAAGAAAAGAAAAATAAAAAACCTAAGTAGGCTACAAATACTGACTCCACAACAGAGCTTCTTGCTTGATAAAAAAAATGCCTAGAGAAAAAACGAAGAGAAGAGTATCTTCTTTTCTTTAAACTTACTCCTGGTGCAGTGACAAGGCACAATATCTCTAATATTATTTTTCTTTAATGGTTTTGGATCATTAGTTGTCATCATAGTAGATGGCACTAACTAGTTATGCACTTAAATATATATAACTGGAAGTATGATTAGTAAATTTAATTGACTGGTTCCCTAATGGGCTCATCTCTATCTTCAGCTTGGTGAAATCAGTAGTAACAGGCAGGACTCAGTTTAAAGGCCATCCAAGTTAGCTCAGGATTGTTTCCTTGGACTCCAAGACATTTGAGACAGTTTCATGCAGCAAGTCCATTGACAGATATAAAAACACTTTACTAAAATAGGAAACCTCATTTTTCATAGATGTCTTGGTGCATACATACATGTACTCACGCCATGTTGCATACAATGGTTCTATTTTGTATATATCAGCCTTTCATTTTACTTTCTTAAAGAGGTGTGAAGATAAAAAATAGTTTCAATGGCTGAAGTCATGTATGTGCATAAAATGAATTGCTTGCAGTGTGATAGAAATTATCATAAGGTGTGTTTCCACATGTAATGAGGGACAGTATAAATTTTATGATTATGCTGTCTGGCAAATAAATAATACAAATTGTTCAAAGAGCCCTTGCAGATATCAGGCAATACTTCTCTGGTTTTGTAGCTTCCACACTGCTATTGGTCTTGTGCTTGGTGGCAAAACCAGAAAACACTATAGGAGCTGCTTTACTTTTTCACTGTTCTGCCTTTTGTGCCAAACAGACATTAGCACCAGAGTTTGTGCAGAAACATCCAACTCTAGAGGATGAACCAAATGAATCATATTTTGTCACTTTTGTTCAGTGATGTAGCTCTTAGAACTGCTCTCTAAGAACAGAAATACAGCATTAGAAATGCAGCAGTTCTTTAAGTAGTTTTCCACAGATGATCACTACTGAAGAAATGTAACCCTACTTGATATTCAGTATATATTTTCTCATGACAGTTTTATGGTACAATTAAATTTCATACTTTCTTTTCTACCACTCTGAATATGCATTAGAAAGCCAAGCATCATAATTCTAAACCAATTGGGTTGATTTGCTTGTTAAAATTCAGTTATTGCTTCTTTATGTGCATTTCAAAAAAAGGCCATTGCCTGTACCAGTATATTTAGAGTCAACATATGGTCACTAAAGGTCTAGGGCACATCAAAACTGTACTTCTAAACTCAAGTTATGCACTTTATGTGAAAAATGAAACAATGCAATTCTAAAATGGTTTCTTGGAGTAACAAACTGTAGAGAAACAGAGCTAATGGAGGGCTAGGGAGAGAGGCAGAGTATGAAACACATTGTGTATTACTTGAAAATTATACTGATATTTAAATGGACATAATAACTTAATAAGACTCATTTGAATGCAAAAGAATGAACATTGAGTTGATATTAACTTTTAATGCTTGTCATTTTATGTTAATTTATATTTTTAAATTATAGTAATTTTTTTTTGTGTGTAATCAGACTGGCTAATTATACCTCAAACATGTAAATTTAACATGATGGCAAAACCAAATTAAAAAAAAAAATTCAACTAAGTACTTGGTTATGAAGACCTATAATTCACTCAAACTGGATTCTGGCTGAGTTCCTTCAACCACACAGATTATTGTGTTTTGCAGCAGCAGAATCATTCCATTTCTCTGAGATGATTTCTTTAGTTGATTTTAAAGGCAACAATGCTAATGCACTCTATTTGTGCAATCCTTTCCTGATCACTGATATGACAATTTTTGAAGAAATCCTTCATCTAACCATATTTGCAAATGCAGCTTTCAAAGATTCCCTCATATTAAAATCATTAACAAAAACATATTTTTCTAGCACCAAAATGGTCTCATATTGGGATCACGGGCTCTGTTCTTAAATAGTACACAGTAAGTTATTTTTGTCAATACTAAACATCTACTAACCTTCTAAAATCAAAACATAAAACTAGTGCCTTACCTTTTATATAACTGATTCCCTTTAAGGCAATTATTTTCCAACACAAATTAAACAAAGTTACTGTGTTTAAGCATGCCAAATTGACAGGAGCTTATATGGAAAATGAGCACTTTATTTTCTTACCTTACACTCTAGAGTTAGAGTTTATTTCATTTCTTTTATTGTGTTTCCAGAATTGAAACAATAAATTCCTTCTGTCAGCTCTGTTCAGATAGCTTTTCAAATGCTCATGACTCAGATGTCTTAAAAAAATCCTAAATATTTTATCTTGAATGACCTTGAACTGCATCAAATTAGGAGGCATGGTGTGTAAAGCTTTATGTACAGTGTTGAGCTGATAACCTTGTTGCACCAGCCCTCTACTCATTTGAAGCTGTTTGGTTTTTTAGCAAATATTTCTGTAATAGAACTCAATCATTTATAGAAATTTTTTTTTTGCTTGCATATGACTGAGCAGATGAAATGATTAACATATATAGCAACTTGAAAATCCTTACTCCTTCAGCAAGCCATTCTTTCTCCTCCTTCTGCCTTCTTTTAGGGTCAGGGCTTTCTTCATGTTGTCTTTCACAACACAGATTGCAATGAAATCAGTAAGCTAAATTTTAACAAGGAAAATACTCACTCCAGCAAAATGCCAGTTGACTCAAGAGGGAAAATTCTCCTAAATAGTAATTGAAATTTGAACTGTTGCTTTGGAGGTAAAAAAGTGTACAATTGCTGCAAATGGCTAGGTTAGGTGAAGTGAACCTCTGCTCCACGTACCTCCATGGAAATGTCAAAGCAAAAGTCTGTCCCTGACTTTATGAAGGATTTTCCAGTGCCTATAATCCATGCACAAAGCTGTAGGAGGTGTCCCTACAATGCTGAGGAAGCAGCAGTTCTCTGTGCTGCCGGCCTGGGAGGGTTTTTGAGGAGCAGCAGGGTGTTAGGTTACTGCCCTTGCTAAGGCACCGCAGGGCTGGGGCAAGTGACCTCCAAGGCCAGTGGCCCACGAGCCCACAGCTGCAGCCAGGGCTCAGGGCAGCAGCCGCTGCCCAGCAGGACAGCCGCAAGCCGTGCGCAGCCCTAGAGCCAGTCTCCTTCCCAGCAGGAGCAAAACTGCCAGACTGGGGGAGGAGCTCGCCCTGCCTTGTTCTCCCTCACCTTTCTGTGTGTCTAGGTGGCCAGGCTCACAATCACACCCACAGTTAGTTAGTAATTACTGTCTCATCCAACAGAGATTGTCCAGCACCTGTACAAATGGGTCTGCTCTAGCATCCTTTATCTGCTCTCCAGCTGGACCCATAAAATGCATGTAATAGCAGTTACACAGCACCAAGGTTTACATACCCAATGCAAAGCAGTGAAAATGGAAGAATTTAGAAATTTGCAGACCATCCTTGTGATAGGAACATATCTTTTCAGTAGCTCAGAGCTGATTTTCTTTTATTAAAGCATCTTCCATAATAGCTAGTGCATACTTACAGTGCTAGTTACATTTTTGCAATTATGTTATTCAGAAATAATTGGATTTCTGGGTTTAATTGGGCTCTAAATTAGCCATAGCTTTCATAAAAGCTATTACAGAGATTTCTAATAGCAGCTTTTCCTGCTATTTAAGGACTGAGTATTTCAATGAGTGTGATTCAGCAGTGTAAAAAGTCTTGGCTGCTGTGAACTCTAGCACAGGTTCAGATTAATTATGGCAATTTAGGTACCATCCTTTTGTAATTAAACATTTGCTCAAAACATTACCCAGAGTATATAACTGTGTCAAACAACTGGTTTTCCTTTAGAAAGACATGATTTTGTTTTCCAACTCTTTGGAAGATTGAGGAGCTTTATGGGAGGTTGGTTCCTGATGATGGAGTTCAGAGGCAGAATAAGCCCTTGTTTGCTCTCACCAGTCTTTTCACCAGCTCACGTGGGAGGAGGCTGTGTGAGGTGTCCCTCTGACATTCCTTCCCACCCAAGAGGTCCTGTGCTCCATTTGCTGAGCACTCCTGCACACGTGCTTGCATGCAAACATCCCACTATTGGAAAAACAGAGAAGTAAAAACACAATCAGCTATTTTGGAGAATATCCTGGGGCAAGTCCTTTGACTTAGCTGCAGATGACTGGGGGGTGATGATGAGGTGATTCAGGGTTAAGAGAAACAGACCTGACCCTTGTGCTTTTCCCTGGTTTCTGTCAGTGGCACCTCTACTCCAGTGCAGCAGTATCTGTGATCTTCACAATCTTCACCATAAGCTGTAGGCTAGGCTGCATTTTAGGCATCACTTTGATAGAGAATGGCCTTCTCCTACCAGACAGTGCAACTCCTGGACCATAATGATGCCTTCTATATTTATGTCCTAGCCTGGTGGGTAACAGTGGATAAGAGCAGCAGTTGTTCCAATGCAAACTGACTCCTGCTCACTGCCCAGCCCCTGCGTGCCATGCTTGCTGCAGCAGCTGGGAGAGGCTGAGGTTTTGCTCAGTCCTTCCTCATTTAGTCTCAGGTGAGAAATGAAGCTTCTCCCAGATGCACAACTCAAGACTCTGTTGATTGTGTAATAATCTACTTGAGGATGGAGTATGATCTGCCATGTCAAAATTCTGAAAGGATTTTTGAGAAGGCAGACTGATTGGGCTTTGGTTTTAGAGAACAAGTTAGCAAGCCTCTACCTGCCATTTTTTTGCTTTGGAAAATGGATAATCTAAGAAAATTTAAAATATATTGTGGTAAATTTGACTTATTCTCTAATGCACTCACTCTTCTGATGAAGCCCACTTGTTTCCCAAGGGAATCTGCCAAAGGACACAAGCCTCATATTTTTAAAATTATCCCAGAAAAACCAGAACACCTTTCCAGTGATTCATATAAGTCTGAAAAATGTTTGCCACATAACAAAGGTTAGAATTCAGCCCCAGATTAAAACATGAGAATCTGCATGCCTACGAACACATATTTACATGTGAACTGGGTGGCCAAGCTTCCATTTCATCTCAGTTTTAGTCAATACACAAGAAAAGAGGAGGATTAAGCCCACTGTACTATAGCCACTTTAGGGCTCAGCTCTGTACCTGAGCTACCTGAGGAGCCCTGGGGGATGCCAGCTGCCTTTTGGGTGTTGATCCTGGAGGGTACACATCTCCCAGGGTTCGGGTGTCACAACTGTAACCCCACATCCATGACAGGGGCACTTGAAATCACGGAATCCTGCACACAGGAATCCTGCATTTGCACAGCTGAACTGATATAAAGAAGTCAAAATATTGAAAGAACTTTGGACACTCAGGGACTTCACAGGCTATCATAAGATACCACCATCAACTGAATTTATTATGTTACTATGAAGTCCAAACAATATATGACCTGAAAGACATGACACAAATCCAAATTTGCCAAAATTAAATATGAAGGCTGAAGCAATTCAGTTAAACTTCTGACTCGTGATTTTTTTTTCCTTCAAATGCTGGAAACTTTACATTTTCGGGCAAAGAAGTCCTCTAGTGACACAGAGTTCCCTTTGCAGGTATACTTTAGCCAAATGGTGAGTGATAACATTTCAGTGTTTTGCTGCAGATGCTTTTTGGCTTTGTTTTATCCATAATAGCTTGGAGGACTCTGAGATCCACTGCAAGGCTGAGAAAGTTTTTTTTGAAATTCGTTTGCTAAAGCACATTTTTTCAACCACCTGAGAAAATTCAGGGTTCTTTTGTGCAAATAGGGAAAAAAGGTATCAAGGAATGTGTCAACCCTCAATCCTTTTCTAGACAACAGGAGTTTCACAATTGATTTCAACTGAAGCAAACTTAAGCCTTCAAATTCGATATTCCAGTTTGCCACAGACAAATAAAACCCTACTAAATTGTAAAATTAATTTGGTAAATTGAGTCAATTCACCTAGTTAAATGATTTTTAAATGTAATCAGAAAAGATGTCTTATTAAAAAGCAGTATTAAAGTACATGAACTTCTTTTGATGCCTGTTTCACATAAGCAAAGATTTATCAATATTCATCAATAATATATTTATCTATGGTGACTGTGAATAATGTGGTGTTTAATATTCCCTAAATTTTTTAGATAACCTTAGTGAAAAGTCATTAATTATAGTATTTATCTGCTACTCGAAAAAGAACGTGATATAAAATGACAACTCAATTTTCCTCTTTGACATTTCAAATACAACCAGGTCACATTAATCAATCAATAACATGCTTATCATACACTGTGGTCAATTATATCCCAACTATCAGTGACAGTTTTCTGGCTTGCAATCTGGACACATATACTGTCATGACAACTACATTCTTTTTAGTCCTTTTGTATTTTACAAGCAGTGCTCTTGCTTGAGGCACATCATAAATGCACAAAAAGGGCATTAGATACTTTATAATCCCAATTCCATTTCTGGGTTATTAGTATATTGCCAAAGAATAAACTTTCAGTGCACTGGAATCAAAGAAAAATATGATAAGCTTCTCCTCTCTGAAGAGAAAGTTAGACATTAAATAAACCTGACTGCACTACAAATAGAGCATTTGCATTTGCTGATTGCAAGGTAGCAATTATAGCTCACCACTTTAACGAAGCCATAAACTAGTTAAGTGTGCTTCTTTGGTTTATTGCAGCTTTATAAAGGTTCATGATAACCTTTTATTTTGGAATTTTAGCCATATAAACTATGATCATTAATGATATCTCTGTCAAAGACATTATTAATACTGTTTGCCAGGACATTATTTATATTCTGGTCTATCTGTAAAGATCAGACAGTATCTCCCAAATGAACTTTGACACAGTTTTAAATAATAGTTCTCACCTTCAGACAAATCATATAAATCTTAACCTTCCTGTTTTTATTGAAATTATTCTGAATGAATGATACACTCATAGATCTTACGATACAGTATTTCTCCACTGGAAAATGCTGACTGGTGAATGGTCTAATTGATTATTTCAACAGTATCTGACTCTAATTTCCCTTGGAAATAGGTAAGGAACAACACAACATATTCAATTTTTTGGAGGAGATTTTTTTTTTAATGAGCTCCTTTTCAAATACTTAAAGTGACTTAATAACCCATCATGAAGTAAAAATTATGTAAGAAACAAGTAAAAAAATAAATTATCCAGAATTTTTATTTTAATTAATTTTGACATATTTGCTCTGATTAGGAATTTATTTTGAATTGCAGAGCTTCCCATGAAATAGAAGAGGCAGGTTTTATGAGGCTACTGACTGATGAACCTTCTTCCCACAGCTTCTGAGTAACTATCCTCCATGATTCCCTGAAAGTGAGAAAATATTACTTTTCATATATACTTTATTTTCATCTTTCTTGCTTAAAGTTTGTTCCAGCTGGCTCATAGATGGAGAGCTGAGAAGGGAGAAGATGTGAGTTCTCAGCCCTTCCAAGTGCATGATGAGACACATCATACTTCCTTTGTAAGTGCCAGCAGCAGAATATGAAACGAGTGGAAATTTGAATATCAAAAGTCATTCTCCAGTTTACCCACTCTTAAAGCCTGTCACAACACATTCCCAGTAGTAATTACCTACCCTGTTCCAATTCAGCAACAAGGGTACCACAGAGTACCCTATGAATGACCTTATCTGTTGCAAACTGTTAATTTATTCAGGATAAAAACAAAGAGAAAGGAATTAAAAAACCGTTGTACATATCTAACAGTTCAATAATAGCTGTTTGCTCGGGTTTATTGTTTTTACATCATATTTTGATGCTGCTATACTCACTGGGACATTTAAAGGGTAATACAGTAATAATTTATGAAATAAGATAGTCTGATATGCAACAGTATTCCTAGTGGTGCATTTCGTTTCATATTAGCAACACAAAAACCGTGAAGAGCTGATGGTGGCAGTGGGTTCCCACTGAGACATACCCTATTACAGTGGTATCCATGTCAGCATGTCAGCTTTTTGCTTTTTAATCACTGCTTTGACATTCAGTGACTACAGTGTTTTTCTTTCAAAAATCATATAGGTTTTCACCCAGGAGCCAAAATCATTTAGATGACATTCCTTCTCCTCCATTGAAGCCAATTAATGAAAGGAGTGCAGGTAAGATTCATCACCAAAGCTGTTTGTGTGTGCAGGCTGAGAAGAAAAAGCCCCTCCTTAACCCCTAATAGCTTGAGCCCCAGTTGGTGCTGCTGGGACATCAGAGAGTGGGGAGCATTCCTATGGCAATCTGAAGGTGCACTTCTTTTGCCCTCACAAACACTGTGCTATGCTACCAGTGCACAAATGCACATGCAAACTGTCAGTGAAACCTGACCTCTTGATATTTAGTTAATGTAATATACCCAAAACAAAGAAAGGCAAGACCCAGAAATTCTGACCTATAATTACAAAGCTAAAATTAAAATGTTGATGAGAGAGGTATGCTGATATATTGGTCAGCTCAAATAATTAGACTTGGTGAAAAATGATCTTTCAATCCCTGGAAAAAAAAATGTAATACTAATAAAGTTTAATAATAGTGTAATACTAATAAAGTTTAATAACTGTAATAAAGTTTTCTCATCAACTGTAAGAGAACTTTCTCTGAGACCTTTGCCATTGCCTGAAGTGTGGTCAGACTGCCAGCCAGAGCTCTTGCTCCAGAGGGGGCAGAAAGGTTCCTGTACAAAGCCTTCTTTGGATTTTAGTGATGCTTTGAAACTAAGATACTGCACACCCACAGGAGAAAAGAGTAGGAGGTGGGCTTTGACAGATATGCAATGTGCAGTGGCATAGGCTCTGCCTTAGAATTACCTTATTTTCCCCAACAATGTCTTTAAAATTGAATCATCCTTGTTCTACAAAATCATTGAATCTATTATTCAATCTTTAGTTTCTTTTCTTTACACAATTTCCAGACTTTTATTATACTACTATCTCCCATCAGAGAGAGGTATCTATCTCAGAGTAAACTGAAAATCACTAGATATGACAAAAAGGAATTCCCATTAACAAGTCATCATCTAATAATTTTAGGATCTTTGTATCCTATTATCAGCTTTCTTATGAAATACCTTTTCTTAATGACAGGGATTTGACTAATACTGTGTGAACTCTGTTAACATAATTTAAAAGTCACAACCAAGTCTGTATTTATGGAATAAGCCATCATATTTTTCATGCTTGCACATAATTTTAGCTTGTGATTTGATCAGATGTGGATGTTGAAAGTTAATTTTAATCAAATCAACTGAGGAAGCAGGAATAGAGTTATCAGCATTTTCTGCTGGATTAAAACATATTGGCATTGAACTCAAGGGGCCTCAAAGGGAATCAGATTTCCCTTCCCATTGTCCACAAAATTTCCTTTGTGGGTGACAGAGGCAATCTATCCATTTAGTACTCTTTTGGAGGGCCATGGTACAGCTTGTATATCAGATATATAACTTTTACTGTATTTCAGCTGCTTTCAATGAAGGCCAAACATTAGAGAAAATCCAGGCCCCTTTGGTCCCAGTCTTAAATCCTATGCAATGAACTCAATGCCTGATTAATTTCTGCCACCTCCTGCACTCTGAGGTGCCATGTTCCTTTCCCCATGTTCCAGTTGCCACTCCAGATTGATTTTACCTTAATCTGAGCTGTCTAAATCAGCTGCCCTGGCTCCCCAGAGTGTGGAAATTATACACTGGTGTAACACATCACCTGATAATTATAAGTCTATATGTAACCATGTTAAAATGGAGAAGAAATTGATCTCCTCTTTTTATTTCCATTCTGTATGTCTTGTTCCTTGTATCTCTAAGTCAGGGACAAACCACATTTATATTTAATAGTTCACTTTCCATCCATCTGAAGACACATTTCTTAGGTAACAACTTTGAGGAAATATTCTCCAAGTCAGAAAAACAAATTTATCTTTTTTTTTTATTGTCTTAGAAAGACAAATACAGATTTTGATTCCTTTATTATTGATGATGTTCATACCACCCTTCCTCACATCTTAAAAGAAAAAAAACATTAATTTACTTTTAGAAAATAAAATCTTCAATGAGAAACAGACACTTTGGATCTATTTAAGAGATACATACTCTGCTAATGAATAGATATCAATTAACAGAAATGGAATTTTGTTTATCTTTTCATAGGTGGACTGACTCCAAGATTCTGCATGAAGAAAACCAATAATAAATTTATAAGGCTGTTCTTTCTGATTGAATTACAAATGTAGAGATCTCTGTGTGAAATACTACATATAGAATCACAGAACTTCAGAGAAAAGTGTCTTATGGATAGGCTGTCCACAAGACAGCCTCCCAGTGGCAAAATGCTGGGCAGTGAGGTCAGGCCCTGTCCTTCCAGTTCATGTTTACCCAGCATCTGCCATTGGCTCGGCTGAATGTCTGGTGTTCCCAGCTCTAACACCACATAAAGAGCAATACATTTTTTATCAAGTACATTGTCACAGAGTGAAATAGGCAATATCATAAAATGATAGCAAATTGAACAAAATTGTTTATGTGAGCATATTGTGCTTCAGTATTCTTGGTGTCTTTGTTACGGAAATCCAGGTAAGGGGATAATGTTGGCATAGCAATGCTAATGGCAGTATTGCCTCTGATTTCCATGAGCCTTGCATCATGCTTTTACTTTCTAATTTGCAAAATCTGATAATTCACAGTACAGCCCATGGAGTTATTAATTTGAATTAGTGAAGTTCTCTACCTGATTGATTTTAAACCAATTTATACAGGCTTGTCTGTTTAAGCTGTTAATGCTGTTGAAGATTACTGTGGTATTACTGCAGTCTGTAATATTTCAAAGCTTATGGAGCTGTATCTCACCAAATCCTCAAAAAGGATTTGACTTTCCACACCACTTCTAGTCACCTAAGAGCTATCACTTGTGAAACAAGCCCCTGAAAGCCTGGACCAACTGTGCCAAGTGCCAGAAAACAGAATTTACTCTGCTGAAAGAGCTAGAGGAGGGATTCAACTATTCCACATAAAAACAAAGAACACATTTTTATTTCATCCAACTTCCAGTACCTGGATAAACATTTTGGTTAATTAAGCTGTGAAATTCTTTGCTGGATTTAGAGATTCTGATAGTTTTAGTGATTCAATGTTTAAATTCAGCCTGTACTTTCCTTTGTGATTCATTTGTTTTAGTGAATAATTACCCATTTAAAACAAGTACTGGTTTTGCAAACATGAAAAGAATACTTTAATAAATGTAAGCCACTTCTCTGCTCTAACTGCACTGGGAAGATAGATTAGTGTTGTAAATTAACCCACAAACAGACTTTATGCTCTCTTGCTCCTTAAAACAAAACCAGTGCATGGCTAAGTAAACCATCCCTGAAAATATGTGGCTCCAATTTCTCAGCCAGTACAGAAAACATTATTAATAATCTCCAGTTGGAAAAGTTTAGCAAATGACAACAGCCTCTAGCAGAAAGGGAAACAGAGCACCATCTGCTGTACAGCCCTGCAAATGTTTCAGAACAAAAGCTGCAAGAAAACCATCTTTACCTTAAGTTTTCCAAATAGTTAGGATATATGGAAGGTCATTGTCATCCAACAATGCATGACCATGAGCTTTGGATGGAGAGAGTCTAAAATTAGAGAGACACATGAAGACCTAGGGTTCACAGTAAGTTGTCAAGAGCTACAGGGAGAAAGCAAGGCATGGAGTTTTGTCTCTTTGGAGGGACTAGCATGGCTGTGATTTTTAAAAGTACAGAATTTGACAGCCTGTATATGTTTATCTATATGCTACTATACTGACATGTCCTTTGGCAGACCCACTGGCTCAGGCTAAAGCACTGTTATGATGAACCACTCAGAAGTCATGTTAGTATGCCTACACTGCAAGAAAACTAAAATTATTATGCTCAGGGGCCACATCTCTGTGCAAATCCTCCTCATGCTCAGTAGCCATTTGAAGATGAGCCTTTTGAGGGGCCCTTATTTGCTGAAATGGGGGAATCTCAAAAAGCAGATCAGGCTCAGGCATGCAGGTCACAGGCTGCAGAGGATCTGAGAGCTAGGAAAAGTGATGCCAGTGACTCCTGAAGCACCCAGCAAGCCTGAGGGTAACCTGTCTTCAACATGTCCAACATGAACCATTGATCAGCACAAGAGCGATGGAAAGTGATTGACTTCTGTCCTATGAATAGAAATGAAACTTCATGTTTCAGACTTCCAAATGCCCAAATCAACATCAAGACTATCTCCCTCAGAAGATGAGGAAAACTATCTCATTTACAAACTGTAGACTTCAAAGTCACCAACTGAAAGAGGACATAAGGTGTGTAATGGATCCTTCCCAGTCCTGAGGAGAATGAGGGACACTTCATAAACCTGACATCCCAAGATACGATCATCTCCCTTTATGAGTTGCTCAGAAGAGCCACCAAGGCTCCTCTAAATTGCTCACTACACAATGGGCAGTGCAAATCAGCAATAATCACAGAATATGTTGAGTTGGAAGGGACCCACAAATAGAATCAAGTCCAACTCCTGGCCCTGTACAGGACCATCCCCAAGAGTCACACCATGTTCCTGAGAGCATTGTCCAAATGCTTCTTGAACTCTGTCAGGCTTGGTCCTGTGACCACTTCCCTGGAGAGCCTGTTCCAGAGCCCAAACACCCTCTGGGTGAAGAACCTTTTCCTGATATCCAACTCAAACCTCCCCTGACACAACTTCAGGCCATTCCCCCAGGTCCTGTCACTGGTCACCACAGAGAAGAGATCAGTGTCTGCCCCTCCTCTTCCCTTCACAATGAAGTTGCAGACTGCAATGAGGTCTCCCCTCAGTCTCCTTTTCTCCAGGCTGAACAGACCAAGTGACCTCAACCACACCTCATACAGCTTTCCCCCAAGGCCCTTCACCATCTTTGTAGTCCTCCTTTGGACACTCTCTAATAGTTTTATATCTTTCTTATATTGTGGCATCCCAGCAGTCGAGGTGAGGCCTCCCCAGTGCAGAGCAGAGCAGGACAATCCCCTCCCTCGCCCAGCTGTGATGCTGTGCCTATATTACATTCAATTTGCCCTCAGCTGGGACCCCCAGGTCCCTTTCTGCAATGCTCTATTCCCCAGTCTCTCTGTACACCCAGGGCTGCCCTACCCCAGGTGCAGAATCTGGCACCTTCCCTAACTGTATGGTTAGTGGTTGCCTGGCCCTCTCATTTGCTGAGGTCTCTCTACCCAGCCACAGCAGCTCTAAGGCTGGCAGTGGAACTGAGTCACAATCTTAGAAAGTTCTGTCCTTGTCCTTTCAAGAAAAGGCCCTAATGGGAGCAGGAGTATTCTAGGGATCAGTGCATGATTGTGCTAATTACAGTATTACCAAAGAGGCTTTGGCTCTTTGTTGTGGGAGAAGACTGTTACAGAGATGAGGAATCTTCCCTGAACTGAATATTCCCTGAGGAATATTCCCTGATGGGGATAAGGATCAGAATGAAGCCCCATGTATAATCCAGAAGGGAATGGTTAGAAATCTGCTACACCCCTTGGACGCACACAGGTCCGTGGTGCCAGATGGAACCCACCCAAGGGTACTGAGGGAGCTGGTGGAATTGCCCACCAAGTCACTTTCCACCATGTATCAGCAGTCATGGCCAATGTGGAAAGTTGGCAAATGTGATGCCCATCTACAAGAGGGGCTAAAAGAGAACCCAGGGAACTGGGGCAGTCCTTATGTTCAGTATCTTTATTGATGATCTGAACGAGGGGCTCAAGTGCACCCTCAGTGAGTTTGCAGGCAACACCAAGCTGGGTGGGAGTGTTGATCTGCCAGGAGGAAGGAAGGCCCTGCAGAGGGATCTGGACAGGCTGGATTGATGGGCTGAGGGATCTGGACAGGCTGGATTGATGGGCTGAGGGATCTGGACAGGCTGCATTGATGGGCTGAGGCCAATCCCATGAGGTTCAACAAGGCCAAGGGCCAGGTCCTGCCCTTGGGTCACAACAACCCCAGGCAGCTCTACAGGCTAGGGGAAGAGTGGCTGGAAACCTTCTTATCAGAAAAGGACCTGGGGGTGCTGCTCAACAGCAGCTGAACATGAGCCAGTGTGTGCCCAGGTGGCCAAGAAGGCCAGTGGCACCTGGCCTGTATCAGAAATGCTGTGGCCAGCAGGAGCAGGGCAGTGATTGTCCCTCTGTACTCAGCACTGGTGAGGTTACACCTTGAATCCTGTGTTTAATTTTGGGCTGCTCATTACAAGAAGGATATTGAGGTACTGGCACATGTCCAAAGATGGGCAACAAAGTGATAGGTGCACAAAACCTGCACAAAAAAATCCCCAAACCAACACAAACCTAACACTGTGATATAAATACAGAGGGGTTACATATGTATTATAGCCTCACAAGAGGAGCTAGAATGAAGAAAAAAGGACTGTCTAAGCAGCCTTTCAGGTGGATAGATACCAATAAATGCAAACCTGGAAGCAGAGGGGCCCAACATCTCAGTGACCTGCTGGAAAAGGCTGGCAATGCTCTGCTCACTTCAGCCCTGTCATTCATTTAGCATGGTTTCAGTGAAACCTATTAGAAAAAACGTTGATTCAACCCTTTCCTACTTTTAAGAGCAGTAGAAATGTTTTGATTGCTTCCCCTGAGCTCTAAATCATGTCCATGATGTGTAAGGATATTTTATTGCATCATCCAGCCAGAAGAAACACAAGCTATTTCTGACTCCTTCTCTTAAAGGAAAAATCTGTACTTTGCCACTGTCACTGCCCTTCCACAGGCCTGTGTAAATAAGAAATTAGAGTTCCTTGCATAACTTACTTGATATCAATCATTACCAAGTCAGACAGCTCTATTAATAGCCTGCAGAGATCTACAATCCATGGTTTGGTCCAGCTTACAAAAGCACCTGGATGAGACCCCAGCATGAAAGGGTAGTCATGGTCTGGTCTGTAGGGAATCCTTAACTGGATGGAGCTGCCATCATCACCCTAATTTGGACAGAGCTGCTTTTGTCACTGCCATTTCAT
This sequence comes from Urocynchramus pylzowi, assembly GCA_013397555.1. Taxonomy (NCBI): domain Eukaryota; kingdom Metazoa; phylum Chordata; class Aves; order Passeriformes; family Fringillidae; genus Urocynchramus; species Urocynchramus pylzowi. The sequence continues at coordinate 969,846 of VZRH01003515.1, forward strand.
TTGGACTTTGTGGGCTGCTGCTGTGTCAAGATACCATTTATATGATGGTTGATTTGTCTCAGAATTGATGCCCAGCAGCTGAAATTGTATAAAGCAGTAAAGAGCTGTCTTTTGCCATGAGCTGGTGAATTAGGCTGATGGCAACACATGAGGAGAGGTTGAAACAAATGAGAAGCAGAGGGGAGCAGACAGGTGGGTTTGCAGCCTCCATCACAGCCTCCCACACTGTGAGCAAACAGGCTGGGTAACAGAGGAGACATTCCCATCAGGGTGACCCTGAGGATGGGATGGTGAGTCTGGAGTCATGGACAGACCACAGGGGGACACACAGGTGTAGGGTGAAGGTGTGAGGCAGGTGGAGCAAACTGTGGATGCTGGCAGGGAAGCACCACGAGTCCCAAGCAGAGCAGCCTACCGTGGACATGGCCCAGCCAGCAGCCCCCATCAGTCAGGGGAGCAAGGCAATGCATCCAGAGAGGAGATTAAAAAGAGTGACAGTCAAGGGGAGACTACCAGCTGCATTTTAGTGAACAGTTAAGTTAAGGTGACAGTTAACAGTCAGTGACTAGTGAAAACAACTACACTAAATGAACACCACCAAAAGTAGGCAGATTTCACCCTAAAAGTGAGACCCCAATATATAAAGGAAGCAGAACATTTCAGCACTCCTGTCTCTCCCCCTTCACTGAGCACTTTCACAGGGTTCAGTAAGTCCAAGAGAGAATCCAGGAAAAGTCATTCTTCCTCAGAGAAATGCAGTACTATGATCCTTCACACTAATCTGGGATGAAAACATCTGGATGATTTTTTTTTCCATCTGCTGAAGTAAGAAAATCAAAATCGTTTTATCCAGTTTATTCTGCAGTTATAGAGATATATAGTTATTTCTCATAGCTATTGAATTATGTGTGTTTTTTCATTTTTCTGGGCTTATATCACTTCACTGGAGTGAGTGCTTTCAAAAAACAACCCATCATGAAAACCTTCTTTAACAAAATGAGGCTTTGGGCACCAAAAACATGGCCATGTTCTTTCTGTTTTACTCCAGACCACAGGAAAGTTTTGAATTCACACACAAGAAAACTAAAACTAATGTTATGTTTAAATTAATGTGTTTTCTTAGAAAACTCAGTTTTGCACCAAGTAACTTCTCTCAAAAATATACATATGAAGAAGTTCAAAGAACACAACTTGTAGTAGTACTCCTAATATAACAGATTTAGAAAACAAACTAAAAAGCTTGAGATAAACACACAACTGGTGCTATAAAAGTTGCACTGTTGTGCTCCCTTTCCCCTGAGATTCTGCTGAATCTAGGGCTCCTAGATCACTGTAAGCAGTGATGTTCTCTTAAAATTAAGACCAAACATGAAGGAAATGCAAAGCATTTGTGAGCTCTTCCTGTCCACAAAACCAATTACATTACAGACTGCTAAACCATTCTGTGTTTTAATTTCTGTTTGAGATTTCACTGTATCCTGAAAAATAAAATTCTGTTTCTTTTTCAATTAGTGCCCAAGAGATATTTAAGAACAAAACTGCATGAAAACAATGATAATACTAGAGGTTTTATTGAGACGAGTGCCACCTAATTTTCTTAATTTCATTCATTTCCCAAAATAACACAACACATAAGTCTTTGCCAATCCCATATTCTCTACAATTCCCAAATGTATCCCACCAGTTTCCATAGATTGCAGGGTGAAGAAAAACAGTACCTTACAGAGAAAATATTGATTTAAAACCCTTGATTCAAAGCCCTAGGGTATCAAAAGATTAGTTACTTTTAAGGACTATACTAAAGGTGACTTTCAGCTACTTCATTATTGAAATGCAAAGCAAATAAATCCTGCTATTCAAAGCAGCAAGACCAATGCAAAAGCTGTTAAAAAGCAAGCTGGTTTGACACCCAACAGAACAGCAGTAAGAGACCCAAACTGGCATTGATAATGATTGCTACAGTAAATGCTACATCTTCCAGAGGCAAAAAAAAACCAAAAAAAAAAAAAAAAAAACCCTTCAGTGTTTTTTTGCGATCTCCAGGTGAAAAAGGAACAGCTGAAAAAGGAACAGCTGAGAATAAAACTTGGTTGCCAGGTGAGATGCCACAAGGATGCCCCCAAGCTATGATTGACCAGATAAACAGGACCATGAGAAGGAATCTGGAGGGCATTCCTGCCTCTTGCTGGGGTTGCCAGGAGCCAGAGAGGCTCAGTACCCACAGCCATGATTTGCAGGGGTTTCACACCACCCACCCCCTAAGCCCAGGGCTGGTGCAGACCCCCTGCCTCACTGCAGCATGACTGCAGCCCACACTGGGCACTGTCATCAGAGCCAGGTGTGCTGGGCCATGCTGCAGGTTCACCCCACAGGTAATGGGGAGAGGAGGGGGCACAAGGTGTGTTGGGTGTGCAGAGCTGCCACTGAGAGCCATGGTCATGGGGCAGGGGAAGCTCTGAATTCAGTGGAGCCAGCCCCAGGGAAAATGCCTGACAGTATCAAAGGAAAACCAGCATTTAATTCACTCATAAATCACTCCCAAAATCTCCTTATAAAACTCAGGACTAGTGAAATAGTGAGAAGGGCTACTGTCACTAGACCTTGTGTGGTAGGATGACCCTGGCTGGACAGCAGGTACCCACCAAAAGCCATATCACTCCCCTCCTCAGCTGGACACAGGAGAGAAAATAGCACATAGGGCTTGTAGGTCAGAAAAAGGACAGGGAGAGATCACTGACTCAGTTACTGTCACGGGTAAAACAGGCTCAACCTAGGGGAAAACTAACTCATTACCAAAGAAATCAAAGTAGGGCAGTAAGAAATAAAACCAAATCTTAAAAAACACCTTCCCCCAACCCTTCCCTTCTTTCCAGACTCAAGGTCACTCCTGAATTCTCCCATTGCTCTGCCCCTGCCCAGGGGGATGAGGAATGGGGGCTGCAGTCAGTTCACATGTCTCTGCTGCTCCTTCCTTCTCAGGGGGAGCTGGACACAGCACTCAAGGTGTGACCTGTGCTGAGTACAGGGGGCAATCCCTGCCCTGCTCCTGCTGGCCACACCATTCCTGACACAGGCCAGGTGCCACTGGCCTTCTTGGCCACCTGGGCACACACTGGCTCATGTTCAGCTGCTGTTGGCCAGCAACCCCAGGTTCTTTTCCACTAGGCCACTTTCCAGCCACTCTTCCCTCAGTCTGTAGCATTGTGTGGGGTTATTGTGACCCAAGGGCAGCCCTGGGCCTTACTGAGCTTCAACACTGTCAGACTCAGCCCACTGATCCAGCCTGTCCACGTGCCTCTGCACATCAGCATTCCCTCCCAACTTGGTGTCATCTGAAAACTTACTGAGGGTGCAATCAATCCTCTGTCCAAATCATTGAAGATATTAAACAGGACTGCCCCAGTACTGAGCCCTGCAGAACCCCACTGGTGCCAAGGGGATGTGACTCCACTCTCTGGGCCCGGCCATCCAGCTGGTTTTTAACCCACTGAAAACTGCATCTGTCCAAGCCATAGGAAGCCAGTTTCTTCAGGAGAACACCATGGGAGATAGTTTCAAAGGCTTTACTGAAGTCCAGGGAAATGACATCCACAATCTTTCCTGCACCCACAAAGTGGGGGGGAACCCCAACAAGGGTTGTCACAGGATGTGCTCAGGTTGCCCAAGCAGGACCTTCCTTTCCTCAAGCCCTGTTGGCTGGGCCTGATGCCCTGGTTGTCCTGTAGATGTTGCATGACAGTTGTCAAGATGCTCTGCTCCATGCCCTTCCCTGGCATCGAGGTCAGGCTGAAGGCTTGTAGTTCCCTAGAGATACCTCAGCCAGACCCCTAGAGATACCTTTGGCCAGAAATTTAGTTACTTGGCCTTCTATGTCTATTTTATCCTGTATCACAGTAGGTGGGAGGCAGTGAATATGATTTCCATAATGCTGAAAATAAATCCAGATCTCAAATGTGAGTATTTGGCAGAGACTTGCTCAAGCTGCTGTCTAGCCAGTACTTCTGAGCATACACAGAGCACAAATGAAAAGACAGTAACTTGTGGAAACTTCCTAATTAGCTTTGTTGGCATAGATGGATTACTTCCCAGAAATGAAAGGCAGAAGGGTCTTCTATCAGTCTCTGAAGTTCAGTATTTTTTATTTTAATTACTCATTATCTACACAAAGGCCTTCTTTTCTGATCAAAAGGACTTTGGGAAAAAAAACCAGCAGCCAGAATTAGAAATGCTGACTGAGGAGTAGGCGTAGAGATTGCCAAAATTCACATATCAGCCAGAACTCTCAGAACAGCAACAGTCTACAGGTGTAATGTGTAGATGCTACAACAGTCAGTTGACCTGAAGCTAATTTTCTTTAGAATCACTGAATATCTCAAGCTGTAAAAGACCCAAAAGGATCATTGTGCTCAACTTTCTCCTTCTCACAGGACTAACTAAACCAAAAGGCTAAGAGCATTGTCCAAATGTTCCTTGAGCTCTGGCAGGCTTGGGGCTGTGACCGCTTCTCTTGGGAGCCTGTTCCTATGACTGACCACCTTCTCAATGAAGAACCTTTCCCTAATGCCCAATCTGAACTTCATTGATTGTTGTTAGATCACCTTAGAGGTTACTAGAAAGAGTAACTAACAAAAGTAACACAGAGTGGATTTTTCAGATATAATTGCTAGGGGGAAAAAAATTACATTTGTATTTGCATCAAAAACCCTAATACAGGATGTTATCCTGCCAGGAAGGGGAACACGTATCACTTACTGATTTATCTTTTACCACAGACCAACACTTAGCATTTAAATAATTTCCAAAAATGCTTCAGGAAGACAAATTCTTTCCTGGACATATTCACAAATATTTGGAATAGCAAGGAATAAACCCCAAATGGATCTGGCTTTGGCTGGGATTCACCTTAGCTTACATTAGGAACCTGCATTGTGGCATTTGATTCTAAGCTCACTTCCTAATCTCTATCAGCAGGGGAAAAACCTGCTTTTAGAGTAGGTTCTTTGATTTACATTATTTCAAAAATTTTTTGATTTACATTATATGTCTAAATTTATATGTCTTTTGATTTACATTATATGTCTACCATTATATGTCTACCTATGAAACCACAATGTATTTGAGTTCTGCTGCTTATGCCCTAAAAGGTACTCTTATTCTGTTCACCAGTTATTTCACAACTGTGAAAAGTGGGTCCAACATCCATCATTCAAGTCTCAAAAGTTACTTTTTCATTTCTATGTTCAATCTGGATATTAAAAAAACTAGAAGGTGGGGAAAGGAATGTTCTTCCCTGTGTCTCTGTACTACACATGTACAGGCAACTTTGTGCACAAAACAAAGAGAGACAGAGAGAGAGAGAAACAAAGATAGGGATAAGGGTATTGATTTTTTTGTTTGACTCAATACTGTCACAGCCTCTCTGAACCCTGCAGCACAATCCCAAAGTGAATAAATGACCAGGGTATCTCCTTTTTTTTGGCAAGACATCACTCCAACACACCTCCAAGATACCAGCTCTAAAATGATATTATGGTATTTGTGCTTACCAATGAATTGATTTGAAAAGCAAGACTTCTTCCCACCACTTCCCTTTCCAATTAAGCGGGATACAATGCTGTGCTTTTGGGAATAAATTAAGAACAAAAGAAATTAAACCTGTGTTCATTACTAATTAATGTTGTTGATAATGTGAAGGCACTCAAGTAAGTCTTCTGAATTCAGAAATATGTTTGCATCACACGTGAGTGTTGAAATACTTTTGTGTCCTTTAGCAAACCAGAAGAAAGTTAAGCAAACATTGACCAAGTATAAACATTTCAAATTCAGCAGATCTAGACAATTTACAGTAGGAAATCATGAAAGAATTTCTGGAAGATCACTGCTAATAGGTTTGACAAATCTTAGAATTCCCACAAAACTCCACAAAACAATCTAAATAATTTTAATATTATTTAAAATACTGAGTAACTTTAGTTAAGACTACTATGAGATTATTGTCACACACACAAAAAAAAAAAATCATAATTATCTGGAAAGAAATTAAAACAGAATACGACAATCAGAAGTAATCAATGTGCTCTCCAGGAAAATAAAGCTTGTCAAACAAATATGATATTTATTCCTGAATATATTCTGTTGTTCCATGGTGCTGAAATTATGCTATGCAGACAAAAACCAGAAACACAAAAAACCTGCAAGATTAACCGGCCACTCTCAACAAATAATCTTTGATAGAAAATCTTTATCAAAGAGCTGTTTCCAGTGAAATTATGAAGGACAACATTATTAAAAGCTTTCACTGGTAATTTGCAAGTAAATATAAAATCATGGCTGATGAAGTTTGCAGATGGCAATACCTGGTAAGGTGATAAACAGTGATAACAGCAGCAACTCCACAGCTGAATCTGCATTACTGTGATGAAGCAGCATTAGGCTGAGCTCACTCTAACAAGGACAAATGCCCCCACAGTAAGGAAGGAAGATCCAAGCCCAGGAATGGAAAGTATGCTAACATGAGCACTCAATGTACAAATTTAGAAAGTACTAGGAAAATTTTACCTACGTATTAAAATTACCAAGTCCTTAACTATACTGTATACTACACTGAAATCTTGTATACCATATTTTATGCTGTGCCCATACTTTAAGGAGGCTTCTGGAAAATTGATGAAGGTATTAAAAAGAGCCACCTAAGAGATGTATTTGAGTAAAAGTTCATGAACTCAATTTGTTTGACTTATCCAAAATGAAACTGAGAAGTGATTTGATTGCTACATTTAAGTACCACCACAAGGAGAAACTGCAGCATATTAAGGACCTCTTTACCCCAGTGGGGAGAGGCATAAAAAGAATCCATGGCAGAAACCTAATAGCAGAAAAAATTCAAATGAGACATGAGGCACACACTCATCACTGTGAGAGCAACGAACCATTGCAACAAACAGGCAAAGGGAAGCATTTTCTTTCTTCATGCACTCAAACCAGGACTGGACATTTCTCAGAAAGGCATTAGCTAGCTGGATACTACTTATGCTTTGGTCAAATGAATTATTGGGTTCATTATAGCTGTAACAGGGAGAAATTTGATGACTTGTTATATATGACTGATGACACTAGATGAACTAACATCCTCTCCCCCTAGGCCAAACTTTATTAATTGATTTATCAGTGCTTTATGCTGCCATCCATTGATAGGGCATCTGAACACTTTCATATTAAATCAATAGCAAAATCCTTAATGAACTTCAAGGAGCTTCTGAATGTCTACTTTCAGGAGCAAAACTAATTAGGGGAGCATTTTTGAAGAGGTCAGAAGGTCTGTATTTATCCTTCTTGTTGAAGACTCTGTATTACTGTATCTCCTTTGTGCTCATGGGGTATTTTGAAGCATGAGCCAGTGATTTCAGTCAGGCACAGTACTGCTAAATGGTTCTGTTTAAGAAACTCAGTTCAGTCTGTCTCCTCTAATACCTGCCAAGGTACCAGTGGGTATCACGACAAAACTCTCTGCATTTTCCAGTGCTGTTTAGGGTAATGGACACTTGCTTTACTGACAAAAAAAATAATTTGCATTCTCAGAGAGTCATAATTTAGATGAAAATGAAGAGTGCTGGTATGCACAAGGCACCACATAAATGTACTCCTCTGAAAATTACACCTTTTCAGAGACACAAAACTATTCTATGCGGGGAACAAGCACTTTCACATCTAAGAGTTATAAAGTTATGGTGTTCTCAAAATACATGTATTTTGCAAAAAGGTATAAATTGACACAGGGACTCTAAAATTTCTAAAAATACTTAAGTTTATTTTGTGCAAATATATAAAAATTACCAATGTATTATTTGACAAATGTACGCTAATAATGTGACTTCTAATTAATTTAGAGACTGCTTGAGGTCTAGCTCATAAAAAATACTGCAACTTTGCTGGCTGCTTCATTTTTCTTACAACAGCAAACTGTTAATGCTTTATTCTTCAAGTTAAATCAATTTTCATTAATTATACCCTATCCTTCTGGGCAAAGAATAATCAAAATAGGCAAAATAGGATTACTGCAAAAATAAGATACTGATCTAGTTTTTAAGCAGCATCCTACCATCACTAATTTTTGCTCCGTTTATTCATTGTTTTTATGAACCAGTGTAGAAGGTACTTCTCAAAATCCTGTGTGTTTCAATGGGCTATTCGCAGCTGTTAATTATTCAGCCAGAAAAATTTTATATACTGTGCACTCTATTGCATTGAGCAATCCCTCTAAAACTTTGTTCGGGCCTTTTGAAGTCATAAATCAATTTTCTCTCCTTGTACCTTCACAGAAAGAAGCGTTGATTGAAGATTGCTTCTTCCTTAGAGGTCATCCAGCACCTACAGGACCAGGGCACAGAGCAAGCCCTTCTGTGCCACCAGGTGCCCTGGCAGCCAGGTGCTGGGGCTGCTCTCAGAAGCCCTGCTGAGCCTGCCTGCCTCAGGCAAGCAGAATGGCTCAGATCACCTCCTTTCAACTGTAATGGCTTCAAACTTTCTTCCTGAAAGCACACCGCTGGTAAAAAGCCTTCATCTCCACAGAAAAATAAAGATGATTACAATTTTGTAATAGTCTATACAAAGCTGAAAGAGAAACTCAATTTATTCCCCAAGTTACAGCCAAGAAACACACAGCACTGCTTATGAACTACACTGGGTGAAGAACAGGCTTCGGTGCCCAGACATGGTGCTCGTGCAGGAGCTCTGTGCAGAAAGCAGCAAGCCTGCTGCAGGGAACCCTTCTGGCTTGAACAGTACAGTTACCTTAGCACAGCAAACAGCTCTGAAAGCACAGCTCTGCATTCTGGTGGCAGTGAGATCCAGAAAGATCAGAGAGGTAGAGTGACACCAACTCCTGGAGAAGACAGGCAGCAAGTAGATTGGGAGACAAACCAGGAAGAATAAGCAGAAAAGAAGAGAGGTAGTAAACCCCCAATACATCAATTTTACCCACAAGACTGATGAATAACATCAAATCAAAAGACAAACATATATAACACACTTTGGGTAGCAAAATTGGAGTTTTTTATTTCTTCGGCTTAGATCTGCAATCCAAATTCAGCTTGAATAATACTATCCGTGGCATAAAAATGGAAAACAAAAGAATAAAGTAAAAACATAGCAAAATATTTTCAAATTTTAAAAATAGCAGTACCAGTGACTAGTCAGAACTGCATTGAATACTTGACCGAAGTTTGATGAAATCCAATAGGTAAGCAGAGTTTCTTAGACACCAGCTGCTCAGTGAGACACAGTAGGTCAGGTCAGCATTATTAGGCTAAAGCATCACCTTTAGCTAAGTTTGATTTCCTAGTCTTAAATCATGAGTTGAAACAGATTATATTGCTTTAATTTTCTTGGAAGCCTAAAAAAACATGCCCTAAATATTCATTAATTCAACCACAAAGATTTGCATTTTAGGATAACTTCTACATCTACTTTTGTATTCCAAAGCTATTCTTATAAATATTACAGACTGATTTAATGTGAATTACTCTAGTAAAATGTGTACAGAAATGACTGGCAGAACATTAACATTCATAAGACGTAGAGAAAGAAATGGATCTGTTGTACCCAGATTATAATTCTGAAAATGAGGGCATGATATTAAATGACCCAAAGGAAGAACAGGAGGGAAAGTGACCTCCATGAATATGAAGGTAGTAGAAAATGATAATAAATTGCTCATCTCAATTTAATAATTTAATACAAGCTGCATAAAATAGAAAGACCACTTAGGAAGGCACAAAAAGCATCTTTAGCTATCAGTGTTCAATGCCAGTAATGGGAAAATTAAAGACAGCACAACCTAGCAGCACTTCTCCAAGTGGTGAGAAAGCCACAGGTAAGCCCCAAGTTTGCACTCTGTGGCCTGAGAGAGGTCTGAAGTGCAGAAACAACCCCTAGCAAACAAAACTTCTCACTCTCTTTTCTCCCCTTGCAAAATTTGGCTTGGTTTCAAGTTAACATTTATTAAAGCAATTTCCCAAATTTTTGCTTTGCTCTAAGGAGAGAAACAAATCAATAAATTATCTGTGAAAAAGAGGGAAGGGGAATTTGAGTGAGAATATTAGTTCAACAGGTATCTTGAAAAGTAGTCATAACACTTACAGACTACAGGGTTATATTATATGCTTAAAGGCTTCTAACACGCTTTCAGAATATAACATGCCTGTATTTTATAAGTTTGGCATTCTCAAAACAGTGACAAACTGTATCAGACTTGGGAAGTCCTGCTTTTGTAGCCTTGTTTTGGTAAAACAGAACAAGGAAACTGTCCTGATGTCTAATTTATGACTGCAGCCCATGACCCATGTTCCTAAATGAGAGTGTTAAAGTGCTGATCTCTGGCTTTGACCCAGACTCTGAAATTGGGTTTAGCTGTTGGTTTTTAAGGATCATGTGGAATTCAAAGACAACAGGCCAGGAACTATCAAGGAGATGCAAGTAACTGCATCATTTCCCCTTCCCTTTTAGCTTGACCATTAAGAAACAAATTAAACCAGAACAACAATACAGCAGCAAGGGGCAGTTATTCCTAGTTTCAGAGAGTTTAGATAGGGTGGTACTAAGGATCTACAGTGACAAGTTACAGTTATTTTCCTTGAAATTCACAGTAAACAAGGAATCAGTCTTTTAAGAATTATCTGCCCATCCCTCCACATAAGGGGCTGACACAGGGAAAAGTCAAATCATTTGACAAACAAAGGCCACTAACCCTTACATCCACCAAATCAGAAATTAGATTCAAGGAGAGAGAACTATTTCAAAATTGTTAACTGCATCTCAGAAATCTGTAGTTACCTAGCTCCTGTTGTGAAAAAATGTGCCTTCCTTGTTATCTCTCTATTTTATTCCAATGGATTAGCTGGAAACTAAATCAAGGAAATTAAAAAATAGATGGACACCTTAGAGCAGCCTTCCAGTACCTGAAGGGGGCCTACAAGAGAGCTGGAGAGGGACTTTTTACAAAGGCTTTAGTGACAGGATAAGAGAATGGTTTTAAACGGGAAGAGGGAAGGTTTAGATTAGGTATCAGGGAAAAAATTCTTTACTGTGAAGATGGTGAGATGCTGGCACAGGTTGCACAGAGCAGTTGAGATGCCCCATTTCTGGAAATGTTCAAGGACAGGTTGGATGGGGCATTGAACAACCTGGTCTAGTGGGAGGTGTCCCTGCCCAGGAGAAGGAGTTGGAACCAGATGAGCTTCAAGGTCCTTTCCAACCCAAACCATTCAATGACTGTATGATCTGTAAATGGAAACAGACTGGGTCCCTGGTTTGTGCAACTAAGGTGGCACCCACATATAGGAGAGGTATTTAAAATCCATATTTAACAGAACTGATAGTCATTGCTTTGATTAAAGAAACTTGTAATCATATAGATGAAGTAGGCAGGCACCAGCCATGCATCTACCCTAAGAGAACAGATATTCAGGGAAGAAACTACCAGATGATCACTCAAGGAACATAATGACTTTACTAATGGCTGCAAACTTCCTCCTACCTGAACATCAAATAGCAGTCTGAAGAAAAAGAAAAAATAAAACCCAACCACAGCAGGGATACAGGTCTTCCTTTAATTACAGATTTCTGCAAAGAGACCTGTAATAATACCTCCTGCAATTTTTATAAGCATTCAAATGAAAGAAGAGCCTAGTGATTATCTTTTAAAAGCAGTGCAGGGAAAAGGCAGAAGAGAGCATAAAGAAGCCCTGCAGAAATTTGCAAGCAAATATACAGGAAGATGCACATTCGTAAGTTTAAATGAGGACTCTCTGAAGAATTGACTGCAGCTGTGCATAAAGCAACCACAAAACTGAAGAGACACAACTGAATTTTTACACAAGACTTTCCAATTATTCAATATTCCTTCAAGAAACTTAAAATTTTAATAGGCCCATGAAGGCTTGAAAAGGCATAGGAGACCAACATATCTTAAATTTCATGACAACTTTGCAGGACAAGCTGTTCTTATATAGATCCACTAAATGGTTACAAGAGAGAGATTTTGAGAACTACTTTAAAATGTGATTTCCTCCTCACTTCCTGAAGTGGAAAATTCACTATTACCTCTGTAAACATCTTCTGTTTTGAAACCTGAGTAATAATTTTGAATACTCTACTAGGACTACAATGCAACTGTGAGGCAACCTGCATTTCTATAGGAAACTATCCTGCATTACCTAAGATTTGGTAGTTGAATACAGAAAGCAAGCTGTCAAATGTTTCTCTGTAGTGTTAAAAATATCAAACATTTTCTGTTTTCCTAAGGGAACCCAGGGTGCATAACTAAACTCATGTTTAGTTATCTTTTACTCACTGGGTTCACGCTTTGTCCATTTGGACAACTTGAGCAAATAACATGGCTGTTATTTGTGCTTCTACTCTATAGGAATTTCTGTTATTCTTCTCAAATATACAGAAAAATGCAGCTGGACAAAAGTGAACTTCCAAAAAAGAAACAGAAGACATTCAAAGAGATTAGAAATAAAACAGAAAAATCACTTTTAAGTTCCTGTGCATAGAAAAATGCTCAGACTGACAGCAACAACCCCATAAGCCAGATACACTATCTTTCACAAGATCCATGGTGATGAGAAGTACCTTCCCACTACTTCCTACTTCTACTGTCTCTGCTACAGAAGAATCCACTTCCTGCTAATAGAAGTCACACATTCACATTACAGCTCTCTGCAACTTATTTTAACACACAAAATCACTGGAGCTGTTTCCAATGCCATCCATTCACAAAGTAGAAAAGTGGGTAGGAAAGCCACCATTATATATTAACTGATAGTTAATATCAGTTATGATATTAACTATCATAATCACATCAGATACCATGAGAGAGAATGTTAAAATAGTAACTACTTGAGATTTGATAATTTACTAAAAAAGATCTGGCCAAAAAGCCTATACATTCATTTTAATTATACATGAATATTCCACTTAGTCAAGTAAAAAAAAATAAATCATACTGCCAGTAAATGAATATTGTTAAACCTGTTTGATAGTTGAAAATCCTTCAATTTGAACCAGAAAACAGACAATGAAAAACTTAAACCTTCTAAAGAGTAGAAGTTCTACATATGTCTATACATTTGGAGACACCTTTATAAACCAGGCAGAAGAAACCAGAAGTCTAGTGTTTTCCTACAGATAAGCTGAAGTTAGTGCTCAGTTTCACCCCATTTAATCTGCCAGAAACACCATCACAGCCATAAATGTGAGTTAATAAGCAGCAATAATTAATTGTTATTTTCACTCAAAAAAGAGCCAAATAATGCATATACAGCTAACACATTACACCTTCAGCTATACCTCTTGCATGTTCTGCCTGTAAACCTTCCAAGCAGACCCAGGCCATATCCTCTCCTACCACCAGATTGTAGCTACCTTCTTTCTGCTGTGTAGAGAGGAAGTATAACTCGGGAGGAGGAAAAGAAAGACAGCTGGCTTCTTAGTCATCCTGTTCTGTAAAGTGTGCAGATGGAAGTGTGGAAAGCCTGAATGGTTGGAGTATGTCTGCTAGGGACACAAATCGGGTACAAATCAAGAAATACACTGACAGCTCAGTCTTCCAATCAGCATTTTGCCAGAAGTTTACAACTTGACCAAATTTAGGTCAAAACCAGCACAAGGCAACTCCATACTCTTCTAAAATATGTTTAAAATAAGAATAACAACATTTCCCCCCCACTAAACCTGTTTTCTTAATCATTCTAAGCATAAACCAAAAGCTTACCAAAACCAATTCAACTGGCATTAAAGGTCCCCACAGTCCAAATTTCAGCAAAACTACAAATAACTGGGCAGACATTTTCATAAGGCTTATGCACCTTAGTAACTGGCAGTAGCACAAGCCCCCCACACAAGGATGTTTCAGTCCCATGAAGGGACAGCTTGCTTTTCATACTGTGTACAACGAGTGACAGAAGTTCATCCAGATAATGAGGTCTTCACACAGATCTCTTTACCATGAGACTGTGATCCCTTTAGAAGAGACACAATAATGGTACCATGACATAGAGACTAATCAAGCATGAGGAAGACAGATTTATCTTCAGTTAAACTGAATGTATATTTCCTGATGTTTATATTTTTCTATCAAGCTTTACACTTTATAATAACTTTATAACAAATAAATCATTAAAAATTTGATTCCTAGAGGTTTGTAATTAATTAGTACTCACTATATTTGTAGAAAAAGCAATGTTTCTAAAACTAGAGAGATAAGAATTCCCAAGCTAGATGTTAGCTCTACACTTCTAAGCATCTAACCTTAAAATCAGGTATCGAAATGTTTGGGAGCATAACTGATTTCTATCACATTATCTGGATTCCCAGTCTTTTTAGTGTCTCTAAATGTTTCCCTTATAATCCACATTTGGGGTTTTGTTTGTAAAGCAGGTTGTTCTCCTTCATTTAAAACACAGGGATTAGAGAACTAAAAACGTATTTGAAACAGACAAATACACTGCAGACTTATTAATGGAAGCTTCTTGGTTTTTTTAAAACTTTTCTAAAGTGTTCATGAGTGTTACCTGGAGGTGAACTGAGATGAGCTGTTTTCATTTCTATTTAAAAAAATTAATCAAAACCTATGGCACAAGGCCATATTCTGCTATTTGTAATATGGTAAATAAACATGTCTAGTTATAAGCACAGAGTAAAAATTTTTGTGCTACAACAAGCATCAATGTTAATTCTTTTTGTTCTACTCCCCCATAAAATTTGCAATTTAAGTGGAAAGATTGCTGCTAAGGTCCACATTCCCCTTTTTTTCTTAAATGGTCCATTAGGTCATAAGAGTATCCTGACATGTCTACAACACACTAAAAATAAATTCAAAACTGAAAGTTTCTGCAAAGACAAACACAAAAAACAAGTCGAAAGATTTTTGTACATACAAACACACAGTACAAGCAAAAAGAAAAGCTGAAGACAAATTGATACAAAAATCAGTATTTATGTAAAAAAATAATGCACTGCATATTGTAAAATCAGTCAGTTACAGTATTCACCTTCACAGAGATTTCTACATTTTCAGGCTTCAAAAGGTTACACAGCAAGGAAAAGAGACCTACATGAGAGGCAGACTGCTTCCTAGATTCCATCCCAAAAATTTATACCCTGAGCCTGCAGGGAAATTAGAAGTAGGATACAAACTCTGCTGACAGTGGAGTGTGTTTTTGTACTGCTAAAGCATTTGTCCAGTTCACCTGGATCTGGGAGTCAGAGCCAGTCTATCTTTGAGAAGGAAACAGCTACAAAAATTAAGCTTCTAAAATGGGGTTGGGATGAAGGTGCAGGTCAGTGAGTGGATCCTCCATGTTCAACACACAGGAACTGTCCTGGAACCCGAAAGCTCACTTTATGAAGACTTCATCTCACTTAGACAGGTTATCTAAGTTCATATATACTTTAGAAATACATTTCATACCATGCAAGTTTAAATATTTTACTGTAACACTAGAATTCAGCCCTTTTCTTCATGGTTTTCTCAGGAGTTTTTATTACTACAAAAGAAGCTTTTCTTTTTTCACTAAGATAATTGGAGGAAATCTAATCCTTACCTGTTGCAAATCACTATCACCCTATCGACAGTAATGCATTTGTGTAGTTGAGCGTCTGCCCCAAAACTATTTTAAAGCCATTTATTAAAAAAATATTATAACAGGATATATTCTCTAAAAAACCCCATCTACTACACAGTCTGATGAAGCATCAGAACTCTTACTACAGCTCTTCACTTTTAGGTACTACACACTCTATAACAATCATCAGGTAATAATTCCTAGTAAGGAAATATAACAGCAACAGCTTTCCACCACTGGGCTTTTTTTCTACTTCCAAAATGCCCTATAAAGCTGCAAAACCATGATTTTTTTTTTCTTTTTAAAGTATTGTAAGATAAGCAACCCCAAACTGGATTTTTACTTAAAACCCCCTCAGTTCTGCTCTACCTTTTGGTGCTAATGGCTCTACAATGTTGAAACAAATTATTTTTAATACAAAGTCTCTGTATCTACTGACAGAGAAAACTAGTATCACATACTAGTCATTAATTTCTCAGAAAATCATATTTATAGTGTGCAGTTTACATCTGAGATAAACGAAACAAGATTGTCAAAACAGTACTTCAACATGTAAGAGATGAACATACAAAGGCACATACAGATTGTCAATGATTACGACACATTTCTTTGACAAGAGTATTTTCTGCACTTGTAAACAACTTTGTTTACATAAAGGCTCACACCTTTAAAGTGAGGTTAGTGCTGCTGACTCAGTTATTGCTACATTCACAGTTTAACAGAATTTTAGACAATATATGAGGTACACTCCCAAACAGAGCCATCTTCATTTCTTCCTCGTTCATTTATCATTAGATAACTGAATTATGCAGACTAAATGTACTGACCATAGAAGCCAGTAACACCCAGATCATCAGATATGAGACAAACATTAGCACTGATTAAACTTCAAAAAAACAGAAAGTCAACTTGGCAGAAAAAAGTTCTTGTTCTTCATTACATGAATATTTTCTTCATTTTTATGTATGCTAGTAAACTTTTTTTCTGGGCACATTAAGAGCCCATTCAAGCTGTAATAGAATTCTTGCACCTTTTGACCAGCTATGTTAATTCAGTCTCTTGATGTAAGAGCTAGGAGTCAAAAATCACCTTCCCTTTGATCTTCTGGCATACAAGTCTCTTATGCTTTTTGTTAGCTGCTTTATGAATGCTTTGTATACTCTCCCACAGTAGGTATGTGTGGTTTTCTGTAAGTCCCGTTCTAGGGGCTGCAGCAGCGAATGAACCAGGTCATCTCCAAATGAATACTGTAAAGAGGTTAAGAAAATTTAAGGTTAATATGGAAGACTGTCATTACTCAGAGGTATTACAGTTTTATAAAAATTATTTTCAGCATCATATTTGCTGTCTATAGGTTTATTAAATGTTTTCAAGAACTCATGAGTGCTTCTGAATGCAGTAATTCAAAAACACCTCTAAACTACAAAAGTATACTCTCATGCTTTCAATAAACCTAACAAGAAAGATTGTTTTAATGTTAAGCAAATGAATATATTCAGACAGGGAAGGAGGAAATTTTTTAAATTACCTCACCCAATTAAAAATTTACAACTCTAAAATGATTTCTGGATATTTTTTTTGGTTGTATGGTAACTTTCTCAAATGACATATAACCTTTAAGTAATACAAGTCTCATCAAATTATAATGAAACAGCAGTATAAAAAGTGGTACTGAAGTTTCATTAAATTGAATGATGGTCAAAACATACTATGTTTAACATGGGCAAGAAATAAAGATGTCATTAGCTCAACACTGCAATGTTTTTTTATAAACAAATGATAAGTTAAACCAGCATTTTGAAGTAACATAATTTTGTTCATCTTATTACCATTGAATTAGTAGTGGTTTACGTACTTTCTCTGACACATCCATGTATGAAATGGGACCATAAATAAAAGGAAATAATTTTTTCTTCTATTTTTGACAATGCTCAAAGGAAACAAAGAAATAATATTTTTATGGAAATACAATCACTTTCCCTGCGATGTATTCTCAGACCCCCAAAAGCACTTTTCTTCATTTTTATACCTATATGACAACGTGTAATAAAGCAACATTAAAATATACTCTTGATTTCTGTAGGTTATACACACACAGTAGCCTGCCACATTAAATGTGCATCAGTGCTAAGTTTTACAGCTCTTCAGTGAGTATACTGATGTAGTGATAAACAGTTTATTAGATGACTTATTTGCAAAATGAAAAGAAGTCACTGTGGTTAGTATTTAAAGGAACAGCAACATATTAATACACTGAATTTCTGGAAAAGGTCAAAACACAGTATATAAAAAAAGTTTTAACAATCCAAATCTAGATACAATTAGGTATTAAAGTGTTGCAGTAAATACATACAAACTTTGGGAAGAAGGGATTTTTTTCTGTACTTTGAAATCTCCAGAAAAAATGAAGCTTCTGGTGATGGCTCGTTCAGCCTGAAGATAAAGACTGTCCCTCTCTACTCTGCACTGGTGTGGCCTCACCTTGAGTAAGTAGTGCATGCAGTTTCGGTCACAATACAAGGACATAAAGGTATTTATGTCCAAAGGAGGACTACAAAGATGGTGAAGGGCCTTGGGGGGAAGCTGTGTGAGGAGTGGCTGAGGGCACTTGGTCTGCCTGGAGAAGAGGAGACTGAGGGGAGATCTCACTGCAGTTACAACTGCCTTGACAGGGGAAGAGGAAGGGCAGACACTGATCTCTTCTCTGTGGTGACCAGTGACAGCACTTGAGGGAATGGCCTGAAGTTCTGTCAGGGGAGATTTAGGTAGGATATTTGGAAAAGGTTCCAAAAGAGGGTGTTTGGGCACTGGAACAGGCTCCCCAGGGAAGTGGTCACAGCATGAAGCCTGGCACAGTGCAAGAAGCCTTTGGACAATGCTCTCAGGTGTATGGTGTGACTCTCAGGTGTATGGTGTGACTCTCAGGTGTATGGTGTGACTCTCAGGGATGGTCCTGTGAAGGGCCAGGTATTTGGATTTCAGTGATTGTTGTCGGTCCCTTCCTATTGAGATATTCTAAGATGTCCAAATACTCATGGAAACAGTTTACTGGATGATTTATTAAATAAATGACAATAAAGCCTTTTAAATAAACACTGACAACTACAGGCATTGTCTTAGAATCCTAACCTAGATATAGTCTACACTCTGTTCCAAAAGATGCTCATCAAAACAGGAATATACTGGAACTCCATCCAAACAATAAAGGAGAAAAAAGTGGTAAAATACTTGACATTACTTAAAAGTGAAAAAAATTACTTTGTTTCAATCAAGATGAATATCAACATGCCCACAAAATACATATACCACTACAGATAAACAGACATGAAAGAACAACAAGTACAATGCAAAAATCACTTACATTTTTTATTGCTTCATAGACAGCCCTAAAAGTTGGTTGTTTATCATCGTGGTAAACACCTCTATTTCCATGAAGAATAAATATACCTTCTTCTTCAGCTGCCTTACAATTGCTTCCATAGATGCAGTGGTCAGGCCGATAATTCCATTGGCAAGGAAAGACATAAAGACTTTCTGTGTGGAAAAATGAGAGCTCCGGGTTAAGTATCAAAATTGTTTCAGGAAATAAACCAATATTTTCTTTATTATTTATTTAGGACAGCTTTATAAATTTCTGTACAGTTGTTTTGAAAACTAACAGTTAATTACACTCTAGCAAGCTCCAGCACAGTTTCTCAAATGCTTTCAGAGAATTAAAGAAGTGAACAGTCCTTTGAAGGTTTTTACCCAAAAGCCTGCTTATTGAATATTTTCCTGGATTTTTTTCCTGGATATTTTTTTCCATGGACAAGGTAACTTCACAGTGTCAGACTGAAAATCAATGTGAATTTACCTGGATTGTGAAAAAACATAATGTTCAACAGATCCTGATCACCCCATGTTATGTTCAACTTGTATTTCTTCAGTAGTGGCATCAGAATTTCTCCCCACTGTAACCGGACTGGTGTCATATCATTCTATTAAACAAAACAAAACAACACATTCAGGGCAATTATACCTACAGGGAAGGAAATGCCTTACAGAATCACAGTGCCTTGCACTTCAAAGGTACAAATCTCAAATGTATAGACAACTTCTTCCTTCTAAACCAACAAGCCTATCTAAGGAAACTAGTTACAGACATTTCCAATATGCTTTATTTCTCAATGATCAACTTACTGAAACATTCCCCACTAACAACTTAAACCAAGAATTCTAAGAACAGCAAGGGATTTTTTGTACAGCAGTAGGATCTAATACCAAAACTGCATTTAAGTCATGCAGCAAATAGATGGGGAGTATTTAAATATCCACACGTCATGCACTTTTCTCCCTTTATCACAGAGTTATAATATACACAGGTTCTAACACTAACCACAAAAATTTGGACCAGTTCAATATAAAATTAATTCTTAAATAGTTCCAAACACATACAGATAAAAAATACTGGCTACAAAGTAGTGTACAAAAATACAGAAATCCTTCAAAGGTTTTCAGAAGTATTTTCATCAAGTTGAACTCATTTTTTTTAGT
Organism: Urocynchramus pylzowi; assembly: GCA_013397555.1. Lineage (NCBI taxonomy): Eukaryota > Metazoa > Chordata > Aves > Passeriformes > Fringillidae > Urocynchramus > Urocynchramus pylzowi. The sequence goes on from VZRH01003515.1 coordinate 990,005, forward strand.
TACTGAACTTGAATTTCCTCATCAACAGGACAACTTTTCACTAGCAAAAGTCAGTAAGAACCACAACAACAGCTGACACCAAATTCCCAAATTCTTGATTTAGCAGAATCACTTCAAAAGAAAAGGAGTTCTTCTAAGGTTCTGGTTGAGGAGCAGCTACTTGGAGTAAATTGGCCTACACTGAATTCCACGTTAACAAAGGGATTCAAATCTGCAGTTTAAATGGTTACATATTCTAAAGCTAATCTCTTATCTTTATACTTTATTTAAACTCAACTAGAACAGAAAAGGAACAAGGCTGCTCACTTTGTACTCTGTACTTCACAGTTTTGAGAGTGTGGATGGAATAGCTATAAGTCCCATAGAGAGCAAATTCCTTAACAACTACAAGCATTGTACCCTTGCTTCTTTTTAAGCAAGTTGCCAAAAGAAAAATTATATTAGAACTCCAGTATAGTTTCAGATTTGCATACAGGAATATAATTTCAAGAGACAGATTACCAGGAGCAAAATACTCAGTTTGAGATTTACAGTATCAAAGACTTCTTTCTCTGAGCTTTACACTGACAAAGTAGAAAGTGCACAAAATTGCAGTTCAGTTTTTACTCTTCCCTCAAATCATTTCAGCCATCAAATATGAAGGGCTTTCAGAACTGAAGACTAAACCAAGAAATACTACAAGATTTCAGACAAGAATTAATACAGAAAAAGATCTATGCCTTACATTATGCAAGAAGCCAAACAGAATATTACAGTCCCTTCACTCCTAAAAAATTTATGATTATGATTGCCTGCAAGTATTCGATGAGCACAGGAGTAAGAAATGCACAAGAAAATTCTTTGCTAGTAAGAATTACCATTAGATTCAATGCAAAGTGATTGAATGAAATAAAACACAGGATTTAACACTAAGCTAAATCCTTCCAAAAAAGCAAATAAATAAGACTGAATCACAGTCAGTAAAGATTTCCCTCACCTGAAATTTGCAATTCCCAGAATACTGACCTAAGGTTTAAGTTTACACAAAAAGCTCAGAAATAAAAACAGAATTAAATTAGCTCACTCATACCAGGCAAATCATGGTAAGGGAATATACAGTAACAAATACATTTTTAGAGTAACACATAGAAATAGTAGTTTAAATTGTTAAAGTCACTATTTAATAGAAGTTTCTTTTCACATGTAGAGTTTTAACAGCAGAGAAATCCAGAGGATATCCCAAGAAGATGCAAAGCAGGTAAGAACATGCATCACATAGCCAGATGTCTAGAAGCAATACTACTTGACAAATAGTGCTGTCAGATTTAAGAACTGGAAATTGTAATATCTCCATAACCTTTGCATAAATAGAAAAGAGCTATATATTAATAAAAAAGCAGTGATATATAATGACACCAGTGTAGGAGCAAGAGAAACTACTTGAATAATTACTTGTTTCCTTTCTTTAAAATATTCCATTGTAAAGTGAAACAGCCTGAGAAGTAGGATTCTGATAGAACTGCTTTTCGGAAGTTACTCAAGTAAAAAAAGTCAAAGAAAAAATGATACAATAATTTTAAAATTTCTAGAATATAAGCCTTCTCTCCAGTATTCCACAACATGCAAAGAATGTTAGCAATTTGAGGAAAAAAACCCAAATGATAGTAGGCATTTCTGTGATGACATCAAACTGATACAGATAGGTTCTTAAGAGCTCTCAAAACTCTAGTTTACTTGAGCAGAAGAAAATGTGGAAGAACAAAATATATGCAGGAACATTGAAGTATTTTCTGACTTTTGGGTTGGTTTTTTGTTTGTTTGTTTAGCTTGGTCATTACTCATTTCTGTACCAGAAAACTTCTGCCTGGCCAAGGCTGAAATCAGACTTACTAAAGCTGTCACATTTAGCCTTTACTTTTTTTTAAATTCTAAGAAGAAAATATAAAGCTGAGGAAAAATTCTCAAATCACACAGCAATATCTTAACAAACTGCTAAGCTGTGTCCCACAAACAGCTGACCAATTTAAATTTCCTTAATGCCAAGGGAGAGCCAGCCCTCTGCCTTCTGTTTACATGATTCTACCCTGTTCTTACACTAACAATGTAGTGCTAACACTTACTGCATGTTTATGTAAGCTGGTATACTTCAATAACCCAGCAGAAGGATTTCTTTTTTCTACTGTAGCAAACTGAATTGAATCACAGAAAGGACCAAACACCAAAGGCTATGACCAAGTAAGTAAGAAAAGTAAGGAAAAGTGTCTGGTAAGAGACAGGAACCCTCCTTTTAGAAGCAATTTGGTTTTGTGCAGGCTTACCATATTTCTTGAAACTACAACCCTAAGCAACAATGAATGGTAAAAAAAAAACGGTTTTAATGGTTTAGATCTCAGAAGCTCTCTGACCTTGGTTTTTTGGTTTTTTTTTTATTTTCTAAAGCATATCTGTGAACCTCTACTTTGCACACTCTATGTGAACTTAATTTATGTGGGGCTTGTTTGATTTTCTAAGAGCTTGTTCTCTTCCTTGACTGCCTGCCATCTCAGGCATCACAACTAACCTTCTTAATAAATGTGACAGAAGTCATTCCTCTCTATTCATATTGCTTCATTGGTCTTCTTGTTAAAAAGCACTGTACCTGTAGCATTTGTTATATCTCTTCCAGTTTAAAAAAAAATCTACATCTATATGTATAGAAATACAAAAAAAAAGTCACCTACTATTACCTCTTCAATATCCTAAAGAGTTTTGAATGCTTTACATTCCCATTTTCTAACTGCTGCTTAGCAGAGCCAACATGCAGGCACTAACCATCAGAAGCTTCATTATGAATTCTCACGTGCAGTTATGCAGGATAATGACCAGTACAATGCAGCATAATAGTCACTAACACATCTGTGTGTGCACATCTATCTGTATACAAGCATACACATGTGTGCATTTAGTGCATGTATTTCTGCTGTACATACACACAGAGATCACAACACATAAGACAAATAAGATAGGACCAGAAGGAACAACATCCATTAGGCACCACTGACAGCCAAGGAGCTGGGATGCTTGTCTGAAATGGCCTAATCTGACACTCCTGAGAAGACTGAGGAGGCTCAAATAGGTAAGTGGATAAAAGATGACTTAATCCTGGAGCAGTACATGGAACTACAGGTTACTGCTACCCTGATGAACATTATAACCACTGGCTAAAGTCTCTGGCTCTATTTTTTATTTATCCATCTTCTGGATTCTCCTGACTCTTAAAAATCAATGTGACAACAGAAGAAAGATGCTTAAAGGCCTCAAGCGGCTCAGCTTGTAATTTGGGCTACAACAAAGAACCCACAGTTTTAAATCCATAGCACTGGAGAAATATCCTGATCCAAAACTTTCACTTCAGATAGTACTACAGAATCATGCAAAAAGATCTATGGGTAATTTTAAAAGGATACAAAAATTCCCAGAACTTATATATTCCTTGAAGAATTTGTTGAGCCTCCTGAAAGAAAATGAACAAATTCACACCTTCCCATAACACAAGGAAGCATTTTCCAGTTCTACTGTATTTCACTGGAATAGTTAACGGGACACAACATGGAACTGTTACCTGTAAGGTCCAAAAGCACCTGCAGTGTCACTGGCAAGGGGTATCAGGACAGTCCCTACCCCTGAACTGGTCTATCTCTGTTCCAAAGGTTTGAGAACAGTAGCTCCTTTGCTATCAGTCACATGCAAAAGTCATACACTCTCATGCCCACTGTGTATAAACCCAGCTACACTAAATCCTTTTCCAAGTTTTGCTTTGATGCCTGCAATTTTTCCTATTGACCAATTATCTTTATAATAAGACATTCAAGGAACCTGAAGATGAAAACATAGTCTCTGCAAGTTTCCATGAACAGTATTTTTTGTAATAAAGCTTGTGCATCTTCAGGCACTGTGAGAGTCTGCAAGCTTGTGGGACCACATTCTAGGTACTGAGGGAGAATAAACTAAATGGTTCCCCTGCTCAGTGCTCTCTTAGCCCAGATCTCAAAGAATCACAGAAAAAATACTTTAGCTCTCTAGAACCAAGGGAAAGTGCAGTGTTTCATTTTGAATTTCAAAATACTCATGAATTATTACACTTAATTAAATCTTATAATATAAGTATATATATATACACTTTAATTTGAAGAAAATACCAGTTTTAGGTGTTAAGGAGAAAGGATTTCATGTTGTTCTCTAGAAAACTACAGTTCATTTTATTGGCAATTTTAGTATCCTACATAATCTGTATGCTTTTGACAATTTGAACTCAAATTTTATCCAAAAATGCATAAAGTTTTCAATTACTTGATAACCAAAGTCATACTGAGAAGTCAAACCAGAATTCTGGAACAGTGTGAATAAAAGACCAACTTTATCTTAGTGTTTACCACACTGAAAATAAAACACTATACAGAAATGCACTGTCAGAGATTAAGATATATATAACGTCCAATCCCATGTTTTTCTCTTTATACTTTTCATTATTTTAATTTCTCCATATGCTACAAACAGTCAAACAAACAAAGTAGACAATGCAAGATTTCACAGATGGT